>DWNE01000285.1:0-32629 GCA_018249875.1 Cecropterus toxeus | reverse complement strand
GTTTTCCTTTACCTTAACTTCGTAAAGCAGTGATAATTAAATTCTAATACGCACATAATTTTAGAAAAATCAGTGATGCGTGTCTGGGATTCGAACCCCGGATCCTCGATTGAGGTCGAGTTCCAACCATTAAGCTATCACTGCTCATCGTCACTCAGCACGCACACATAATACACATGTATACACACACAAACACACACATGCACATTCCTGTACCGCTTGTGCGTTCTGAGGATATTAGGCTCCACAGAATACCAGCGCTGCAGGTGACCTCAGTTTCCTGCAACAGTAAGCTGAGTAGAGACCTTTTCGGTGAATGTACCTACTGTAAGTTTCTTATATATACATATATTTATTTCTGTATAATCTATTTTGCATATTTCTCTCTGTATATGTTATATTTAACCGAATGAAGTATTTTCTTTCTTTCTTTCTTTCAATCAAGCAGTCCACCTGGGTAAGCTACTGTTGTCCTTGGACATCTGTAATTAACCCCAGAATTGGTCTTGTCTGACGTTGGTCAGAGATGTGTAGCTATCTGAGGACTAAGTTCTAACGCCTCAGATAAGTATGTGTCCCTTAGCACACTCTTCAGAGCAGAAAACAGCAGCTAGACTTCTTAGCTCAGCTTATAGCGAATGACTTCTCACTGGAACTTATTTTATTTGTATCCAGGGACATTCAAGATTTCTTTTTTATTAATATGAAGTAGCAAACGAGGAAGCAGCCCACCTGATGGTAAGGGGTTACTGCCGCCCATGGACATTTGTAAGCAACCTCATATAGAATAGGGATTCTGTATGATGTCGACCACAAATGCGTTGCTATTTCCGGAGATATGAGATAGGACTCGTCAAGAAAAAGCCGGCATTGGCGACGTCTCTGATATTGCAAATGTAGGTGACTCACCGTCAGCCTGCCTGCCTTATCGACAGGAATGTAGTTCCAGGAACAGTAGCCAATAGGGCTACGGTATCCTGACTGTCGTCGAGAGGCAACTTTAAAGGGCTTCTGGGGTTGAGAGTGGCAAGAGTGGGAGCTCGAACCGCCCAGTCAGGTGACCGAGGAGTTTACAAACAGAAAGTTAATATTTCAATATAACTCGAAAAAGTGCGGCATTTCCTCCGGGATATTAACTACAAGACAAAAACCTAAACCCTCCACCCAAGCGCGATCTTTGAGCCCCCCCCCCCCCTCCCCCCTAAAATGACCACATGGTTTGGGTTCGTTCCCTAATGGTAACTGGTCATTACTTGAAATGGATGTTTGTGGCCATCATTAGGCACGAATCGGTCCATGCCAGATATATTTCGTTCTTTCATTCATTCAAAAAACCAAATATATTTCCTTCATTTATTCATTAAAAAACAACGCAACCCGTATACTCAATAACTCCTCAAGTGTCATAATTTGACATGTTGTTATCGTCTATCGGCCGTAGACAAAGGCGGCTAGTTATTCAGCCGCACGTTCGTACGCTGTAGGGTGATGTATTTAGTTCCTTATTTTATATCGTTTTAACGATCGTCGCGTAAGTAAACTGTTATTTTATTAACTTACGCTCTTTGACTGGAGATATCTTGGGTTAAGTGTTTGTGATAAATTAAGTTAAGTGTCTATGGTCAAAGACTGCCATTTTGAAATTGTGTTGTGATTTGAAATTGAGTTGTGATTTTAAAACTCGACAAAACGGATTGAGGTACGAAAACAGTTTGCGGCAACTCGATAATACTACTAGATGTACCTTTTACTCCGTAGCTTGTATCACAACTCATGTGTAAATGCAAAATAAGCTGTCCGAATATCGGTGGCAGTGATTACTTTCGATTTGAAAAAGCTAGTCGTAATACACTTACGGTCAGAAATATAACTTAAGACAAACTTGCCTTTGAATTAACGTACAAATTATTGAAAACTGATATTATATTAATCACTAGCTGAAGTACCCGTGTTTCGCAATAAAAAAATCGGTCAAGTGCGAGTCGGACTCGCGCAAAAAGGGTTCCGCACCATTCCGCACCATCTACAATATTGAGCAAAAACACGTTTATTATATTGGGGACCCACCTTAATATATATTTTTAATTTTTAGTATTTGTTATTATAGCGGCAACGGAAATACATCATTTGTGAAAGTTTCAGCTTTCTAGCTATCACGGTTTATGAGATACAGTCTGGAGACAGACAGACAGACAGACAGCGGAGTCTTAGTAATAGGGTCACGGTACCCTTTGGGTATGGAAGCCTAAAAAGGTGATAAAATTTGATGACTATATTTTCTAAGCCCAGTGGATACAAGACGACACCTCTATAAAAGCATAGAAGTCACATTTTTGGGAGGTACATACTTATTCAAATTGATTATAACTTGCTGCAACAGTGTGGGAAGCATTTGTAATGAAATCTGAGAATTTTCTAAATCGGTTGAAAAAGAACGTACACATAGGAAATTTACCAACTGGCAAGAATGTTGGACGATGACTCTTCCCGTTTTGTTTTTGAATGTATATTTGAATCCCCATGTGCATTGAATTATCATGAGAATTGGCTGGTGTACACACTTAACATTGTCACATTAACGTTGTTGTTTAAAATTTTATGAGCTCTACTGGGTTTATATTATATTTGAGTTGTGATCATATATCAAAATCACATACCACATTTAACTTCGACACCTCCTATCACTCTTTTAACTCTTCTCCCATCATTTAGGCCAATTAACAAGAAAATTAACAATATGGACATTTTAAGCAAATTGCGAACTCTACATTACTCATGTCTTCGGAAAGATGACTTGAACAACTCATAAAAGAAATTCGTGACATAGGTGATGTTTAAACAACTGTTGAAATAATACGTAAACGTTATAAAAGTTGTCAGATTAGGTACATTTACAGTATGAAAGTTATGTATTTGGCTGTAGTTTATTGATTTCTCGCGTATTTCATAGAAATTAAACATTTTTTTATGAGATTGAAGTAGCAAACGAGCATGCGGTCTATTTGATGGTAAGTGGTCACTGCCACCCATGGACATCGTAAGCAACCTTATATAGAATAGGGGTTCTTTCTGAAAAAGACCACAGATGCGTTGCTACTCCCGACCGAATGAGCCGGCAATCACACCATTCCAATGAAACGCAAGAACTGCTTCACGCTAGAAATAGGTGTGGCGGTAGTACTTCCTGGCGAATTACACTGGTATTACCACCTGGAAAATAATTATTAATAATTTATTATTATGTATTCTTAGTGCACGATAAACATATTTATATTATTTCTAAATTTAAATAATAACAGGTACATTTTGCAGTGTTATTTTTGTATACATTTTTGGCGTTTCCGTTTTTTAAATGTTAGTGGTCGTAAATAAAGCGCTTATAATTTTGTGGGGTTCTTGTACTACAAACAATACAACAAACAAAGTTAGAGCTATTAATTGGCTAGTGTTGTTCCATCGAGTTCTATGAACATGGAAAGTTATCAAAATCATCATTAAAGTCAGGTAATATCGTGAGCTTTCACCGTTAAAATAGATCTTTATATATGGTAAAGGTCATATACGTAATTGTGAGTTTAAGGATTGGGGTGCTGGTATATATAACTATAAATAATTATTATAATTTGAATGTTACAAACTCTCTCATTCTGAGAGAAGATCCGTGCCCAGCAGTGGGACAATAATGGGTTGACGATGACGATGAATGTTACAAAAGATGGACTATTTTATGATTGTACCTATCACCACTCTAATATTTTTGTATGAACAAATATCTAATATGCCTAGAGCTTGTTATATAGAGAGTGTTGAGTTATCGATAATTATGGGTGGTGTCAGCAGCTTATCTCAAACAGTCATTGTCCTAACTAACATATGAGACGTTTGATAATAATATTTATTTTTAAGTATCTTACATTTTTTCGGTAAATAAATATTTTAGTACAAGTATTTTCACAAGATATTAAACATTGTTATTGTGAATGTTCGTATTTGATTAATGTGATTTGCAAATTGCATGAGTAGATAGAGTTTTCATAAGTGGTCATAAAAGAGACATTAAAGCTACATATTTATATATTATACTATTAATACTCTTCGCAATGAAATATTGAAGCGTTTGTTAGTATGAGTTGTACGTAGAAGTATGTAGGTGCGCTTTAAATAACGTACCATATCTATAATTATTTAGTGTTATTGTTGTGGGTTGCATGTGATGCCAAAACGTAGCGACAACAGACAGGTGGGAGCGGGCAGCGGGCAAAGCAGCGAGGTTTATGTAACACGAGGGCGCGAACGGACGCCGCGGCGGCAGTGCTCCACCGACCGTCGGGGCACATCGCGCCATGGACCGGGCGAGCAGCCCGCCGCCGGACCCGTCGGACCCGCTGGCAGACCCGCCGCAGAGCCCGCCCGCCGCGCACTCCGGCTTCGGGGCCCTCTGCAGCGCGCTCTCCGACACGTTCTCGGTACGTAGCCGCGCTCCGATCGTGCGGACGCCCACACCTACCGCTTCGCTACTCCATCGCGGTCCAAACGCATTCTGTCGCCGGTAAACGCTCTCCTTGTCGTTCTACATTATTCCGCGTAACCGGCGCCGGCGATTGAAGTGACGCGACGCAGCTATTTCGGGACACACGTGCTTTTCGAGGTCGACGAGCGAGGCCTTCGTTCTTTCTGGGTTCCAGCGGGAGCAGGAGGAGCATGGAATCGGAAAAGTGATCGAGGGAATAAAAAATATAAACAAGTTTATTATTAGAGTGCTCGTTCGGGCCGGGTCGCACGGCCGTGATTTGTCCGATGGCTGTGATATACCGAAATACCCGCGCAATAAACGAACACCCGTCGCACGGTATACAAAGGCCGGGCGCGACATCGGCCACTCGTACGAACTCTGCAAGCCGGCTACCACGACCGGCATCTCGTGTCATCTCAAACGCGACATCGCCGCGACATTGCCACGACTCAACTCGTCTGCGATTATAGGTACAGAACTATCATTTCGCTATTCTCTAATTTTATGGTAGCGACGCCGTTGCCATAGAAATTTTATGTGCAGTCACGAACAGCAAGTATAAACAATGTTGCGTGTTACTTTTTCGATAATAACAGTTAATTTTAATGACATACACAAATCTATTGTAGGTAATCAAGTTCATTCATTTTTTTTTCTTATTTTAAATGGAAAGTGCATTAAAATAAAACAAACGCGTAACATACGTGCTTTAATAGGCAATATTAAGTTTTTGTGTTTATAAAGTGTGTGTGTAACAAACTACATTGGGGGTTATGTTAGTGTCCTCAGGCTTATTTCCGTATTTAAATATAGGAAGCAATTCAAAATTATTCGTACAATAATTGATGAAGTTACGATTATTTATGAATGAAGCTGGATATGTGTATTAAATAATTTTTTATATTATTATACAACAAGTTTAATTATCTTTTTGATTATCGTTTCCCAACTAACGCTTAAATTATGGTTAGGTGAATTGTGCAAATAAAACTTTTCTAAACTTAATAAAGTCAATTTAAACATTTAACATTGAACATGAATTCTTGTATGTACTCGTATTAATAAAATTTAACTAACACTTATATGTATTTTACTGTAATATTACTGGAGAATGATTAGTTATTCAATCCTTATACAGTCTTCGTTTAATTATACTTTGATTTTCAAGAAACTTAGAATGGAACTATTTACAAAATTTACAGAGCGAGCGATTTAAATTTGATACATTGATCTAAGCCTGATACTTTAAATTAATATTAATTTATCTTTTATGAGAATAAGAATTTTAAATCTTATGCTACTAACAGACAATAATTGGCCGGAATGTTATCATTGTTTCATTATGTCATAAGTATCTACCAATCTTTTGCCGACATGTTACTTGTTCGATGTAATTGGACTTAAAAAATAAACTGAAACACGCTCGCCTTAAATTATTCTTCATATTTTTGTTGAGCTAGTTTTATCTTATGTTCTTAACTATAAATTAATTATTCTCTTGCCGTTTGTTATTATGTATTCATTGATAGATTCTTTCCCTATAACATAAATCTATGCTATATGATATGATATAATTACTCATTTTCTATTATGGTTTGAAAACAACACTTTTTTATTACCAAATAAGTACCTAATTCAAAAATAATCACAAGAAAAAGATCGCCTTGTATCTACTTCGAAAGCTGTCGATGCCACTATTGTCGTATATTTAATATCCTCTGCTGCGTTTAGACCTGACATTGTCCTGAAATAAACTAACCTACATGAAGTATTGTGATTTAGTCCTTATGGTGAAATAGAGAATACGTGATATTTGACTTTAAATTCTTTGCTATATGAAAATTGCTACAGATTTCCGTGGTAGTAATTAATTAGATTCGCTATTTTTAACACTTAAAAAGGGATTTATTCACTTGATGGATTTATTTTAAGGAAACCATACAATATAACTTTAAAATATTTACATATATAAGATGATATTATATATCATCATATTATACACACATATATAAGATAATTCACCTTTTTTCATTAGTTTATTTTACATTACATTTACATTAGCACATTTGTTAAGTGCACCAAATACAATGATACACACTAATCATTTTATTTGGCGTACTTAATAAATCTTTATCGGCTCTTTATTAAAGTATCTTTAAGACCCCTGCTTAATTTTCCTATAAATGATTCGGCCGTTGCCTCTCTTCCATAGGTCGTTTCTAACTGCTTAAGGTCGTCTGTTGATACACAGCACAGCCTAGTGTGACATTGTATTATATTTTTTATCGTATTAAAAGAATGTCATTACCAAGATTACAACCAGTTAATTGCATCAAAGTAAAAATTGTATCACAAAAACTCATGAAACAACATATAATACGGATTTAAACGTCAAACTGAGTTTATTGCATGATTATATCATCACTTGAAAGTGCAGAAACAACCTACATAACCATAAAAACATAAAATTAATCCATAAACATCGACAACATTTGTAACAAAACGGCTATCAAATATGTGATTGGCGCATCAAAGAACAGGTAAAAAACATATATACATGTATTTACATGTATATCCCTTAAACACTTGATCTGTCCATTATAATTTGCCTCGATTTTATTAAGCTGTTAGATAATATGACTAGTAACGTAAGGCAGCAGTGAGCGAACTTCCGGTTTCCGGTTTTCTTGAGTGCTTCAGGCTGTTCTTAATATTAGATTAATGGCGTTAAGTCGTCAATGTTACTAGTTTAATTCCTTTTATAGGTATTTCCTTGAAATGTAGGTACATATATTCTATTTTATTTGTTTTTATATTTGATACCTGTAATTTATAAACGTAGAGAAATTAAGTCCGTTAAAACATGGATATCAACACTAACACAAAGTATAAAAAAATACAGACGAATTGAGAACCTCCTCCTTTTCGGAAGTCGGTTAAATAAAAATAGGTCTTACGTTTGATAATGAGGTTAAGGTTAGTTCTATGAAAAGAACTTTAACCTCATTATTTTAATAAAAATACAAGTTTGTGTACTTTTTTATGGATCTCTGCTTTCATTTCTTTTATTCTTAATTATATTATTCTTAGATAGATACTAAGGATTTATTTTGTGTCAAATTGCATGTTTTATTGTTATTATACTTTCGAAATATTTGAATGCCACCATTGCCAACTATGTGTAGTAGGTATGTTCAAAGTAAGCGGCTTACAGATTCAATGTCACAACAAATTGGATAATGGTCAGTAACTCAGTCAATAACGCGATATTTTTTAACATTAAACAGTGAAAGAACAAGTGAAAGAATAATAAATACTTTTAGTAAATTAATACATGTGTAATTTACTTAGTAAGTAAGTAATAAATAATGTTAATATTAACTACATCATCATCATCACATATTTCACATTCTTGTTTAGTACAAGTCTTTTTGTGACTCTTTATAAAACATTATTTTAACGGACTAAAAAATAATTAACGACGACAATTGATTTAAACCCTCGACGTCAAAGGAGGAGCCTTACAATTTTAACGTATGTATGTTTGTATCTGTCTGTCGCATCGTAAAATCATTTAAATCAATCCACCCGGGATTGATTTAAGTGAGGTTTTTATTCTGAAAATGTGTTCGTAATGATATTTGCATAAGTATGCAAAAAGTTTAAAATGATAAAAAAATAAATGTACATTTAAACATCTCGAGAGCAATCAATATTTTAAAAAGTAAAAAAATAATATACGTTCATAATGTAAATAAGATATTAACACTAGTGGTACCAATATAGTAATATTTTATAAGGTTTTGTGTAAATTAGCTGAAATATATTATTTCAGATCTCCAACATTTATTGTTAAAGATGTCTGAAAAAATTATGCCTACTTGGCGTTTTACTAGCGTGTGTCACATAATCCAATAAAGTCATATAAAAATGTATAACAGAATTATTCCTTCAAATGAAGTCTAATAAAGCATTAAGAAAATGATGTTGATAATGGTACTGGGAAAATCTGAATACAAGTTTTTGTAATATTATATTTTTTATATTTTTCTCATATCTCATATAATTCGGTTAGTCTATATCTTTTAACCAAACAATGAAATGATTAAGTTTTTCGTATCCTTTTTGTTTGGTAATTATTTATGAGTAACAAAGAAAGCATTCTTAAAGGTTTTCTGTAGGGAGTGAGGGAAAGAATCCATCTTCTCGACGTATCCATTTAAATAAGCGTAATGTTGATGTGACGTGTGATAAGCTTTAACAGCACGGAAAGGCTATTTCAATGTAAAGTGGAACGATCCGAGTGCAAGGTTGGTTCCATCGTGTAAAGGTTTGACCGCATCGATCGGTAACGCGTTGACATTGCCCGCTTTGCTTAAGATTAAAATTCCTTTGTTTATGTACGTGCCAGGCATTGCACGATATTTCTTCTGTAGTTTGTAGTGAAAGTTCGTAGCGGCTAATCCCGCTTTCACTGTTAAATTTATCTAGACGTTTTTGTGGCATAAGTAGCCTTTATTGAGTTTTGCTAGCTTACTGATCTTTCATGTAGTGGCTTATTGTTAATTAAACATGTAGTCAATTCGTAGTCTTTAGAGCCGTACGGTATACGTTTAAAATAGTAATTCTGCTTTTGTCAAATAGTGTTTAAAAGTAATATGTAAAATTTTCAGATATTACTTTATTGTTAAGTTTATTGTTGAGTCAACTTGTGTTTTAGAAGTTGATACAAAGTTGTGAATAACAAAATACAAGAACAACCTACTCATACGTAGAACTTTGTACCGGGAAACTGTTAGGAGAATTTCATTCGTGCATACAATAAGTTTTGAGAATTGGTAGTCGCGTCGCATAATATTCGTGAATCGTGTATTTTTAAAAAACAAGAGACGCACGTAATGGTAAAAGTGATGAGTAATTTTTCTCGGAACCATTTGAATAGTGGGAAACACCAATTGGACAGTGGTACGCATCGGTTCGGTTTGGCGATTAAAAATAGAAGATAGGGAACTCGGCCACTGCTCCTGCTATTTCTGATTGAAACCTGCGCCGAAATCAAGAACACGGACAGGTTAATGCGAAACTATTTACAATGAACTCGTATTGTCAATGGAGACGGGTATTTAAAAACATCCGCCTCGGCCTGTTGAGATTCTCGCGTTATGTAAGTTTTTATGTTCTGTTCACTGTACTCGTCGTATTTTGCTTATTGAATTACTCGCATGAATACTTTGTTGCTGTAAAATGTTCTACGAATAATTTACTCAAATATAGCTAACAGCTTGGATGCTATATGCGAATGAATGTCTTTTTAATACTATGTTGACGAAGTGCCGCGAACATATAGCAAAAATATAATAGTATCTAATATAAATAGTAGTACTCTTTTTGATGCCTTCGGTATTATTCTTGGCGGGAACATTTTTGTAGAAGATATATTTAATAATTTTCTTTAGTTAGCGATGTCCGGATGTGTTCGCATATTTGTAGACTCGTAGCCAAAGTATTTGTATACTGACGATTGGCGGATTCAGGATTTTGTTTTGAGAAAAGGGGTTTAATACTAAGAATTTGTTGGCGAAAAAAGTCTTCTAATAAGAAGGTAGCAGGATTTTTGGATTTTAAGGGGGCTGCGCTAGTAATTTTTGAAACTTAGTTATGTGAGGGATGGACTTAAGTACTCGCATATAGATTAAAGGGCGGGGGCTTCAGTCCCTTAGTCTAAAATTCCCTGAATTCATCCGTGCCTTGCAGTGTTTTTGAAAATAATAATATCCAAGCAAAATAATTTTACTGTAAGCAAAATTTATTAGTATTACAGAGACAATGATAATGAATGTCGAGTTTTAGTTAGTCTAATAAATAATTGATTGAAAGGACATAAATATTTCTTTAAAGACTTAGAAAGAAGGCAATAGTTTATAGGAAATAAAACATGTAATATGTTTATTTGCTCGTAGCATTATCATTGATCCATATTCAAAAACTTTAAATTTATAGGCTTTACCAAATATATAATTTTATTACTTAATACAAAGGTCTTAATATTTGGCGTGGTTCAAAAAAGAAAATTCAAGTTGCGTTCCAACTTAGTAGTTCAAAATAAATATTGCATTTTTAGTTGTAACATAAAAATTGTAACATTTGGTCGACTGAATGTACAGAATATTAGTATATTTTTAGGCATATAATTAAAAATAATAACGTGTTTTGTTATTCTTTTCAGGGCATGGCGACCACATCGAGAAGTAGACGAAAGGTATGTTATTATGCTTATACATATAATAAAATTGTAATAATCTTAGATTAACACGTATCATATGGTATTCACTTGAGTTCAAGACAAATGTTTACTATATATTTAAAACGCTTAAAAGCTTGTCTTAGTTATTATTTGTTTAATATACGTAAATGAACTTTAACACACACAAATTCCATAATATTAATACAATTCAATATATTTGTATTTATTATTGGATCGAATGAACATTTTTGTGTCATGTTAAAAATACCACACTTCTTAACTATCATACTAAAACTCGAATTTATAATTTTTTGTTAGCTCATATCATCACACAATATTAATAAAGTACCAAAATGCAGGTCATTGACCCTAGGCCCGTTGATCTAAAGTCATTCCATAATGCTTCGAGAAATAAGGAGTAATTTGCTAGTGGAGTAATAAAAATAGAAACTTAATAGACATTTTTATAACATACTTCTATTTTACGCTATCTAAAACAACATCGATGCGACATGTATATATACATTATGTCGACACGTTCACTCATACTCACGATACAGTAAACATGGCCCAAGGGTAGTGAGTGGCAAACAATTCCAGTATGTCCACTTCGTAACTTACAACTCACGTACCACGAGAAGAATGTCTGGAATCTTTCATGGCTCTCCCTCGCAAACGAAACCGTACGAAATATGTCACTTATGTTTGAGAACATTCACAACTATGTGTGTGACTGTATACACGTTCCTTAACTTTGACCACTTACTCAGATTTCAGCACGTAACAATGACATTTTACTCTCAAACTTTGTTTATTAAATCTACGCATTGAAACGGTTGTTGTACATTGTAACGGACTTACCTACTGTTTTAAATTAGTCGTATTCCTTATTTTCTTTCTAATTACGTTTTTTTTTTAAATATGTGTATTTTTTAATAATTTTGATTTAATAACCTACTAATTCAGACGCAAGTGTATACATATTTTTGGGATTCGGATCAAAATTTAAGATGTATTTTATGTACTGTATTTTTTCATGAAAAACTATGAAATGAAAATTATTAAATACTAGTACATAATATTCACAATCATTTTTTAAAATTTAAAAAAGTAAATAGGTGAAACGTAATTCTTTCTTATTTATTACGTTTTTGTAACGCTGCTACGAAACTCCGTAGAGCTACGATCAATTTTGATTTCGCGTAGCACTCGTAGCGCGTAGACGGACAAGCAAAAGAATATGCAATCCTTATAAAATACATAGGTATTATTTTTATGATTGTTATGTAGTATAATCCCATCAAATCTTTTCTTATCTTACTAAATATTAGTACTTTGTGAGGATATATGTTTGTGTGTTTGTTAGTCTTTCACGCAAAAGTACTGGTCGAATTTTGCTACACAGATAATATATGACCTAGATAAACACACAGGACACTTATTACCGTGGTAAACATGACCAAAGCTGGCATAGCATCAGGAATAAGCTAGTTCTTTATAAAATACTTACATATTATTTTGTTTTGATGGAATCATATTATGTAAGAATGCGCTTACAGTGTATCCATCAAACCATTTCTAAGGAAAATGTAGCTTTCTTGAAATCTCACAATGAGCTAAGTTTATTCTTTATACACTTTATAATACTTTTATCAGTCCCGAAAGCCACTGAATCTCAGCATCTTAGTTTAAAGGAAATTGTGGGATGATGCAACAAGGCAATTTAAATAAATCAGTGAAGTAAATACTCGGTTTTTAAATGCTTATAATAAATATATCTTATAGCAGTACTAATCACATTCTAATCACTTCCTAAAATTAAAGGAAAAATTAAAGATTCTGATGGCAAGGTAAAAGGTACCATTATAAACTAGTAGAGTGGAGACAGTTCTTGCATTTTGATTTGGATTTCAGATAACTTACATATGACGACTAAGATCGTTGTCATCTTGGTTCGTAGGACGCAATGCATCTATGAGAAGTGAAAGCAGGCACGCACCACTGATTTTGCAAAATGATGTGCGTATTAGAAATTAATTATCACTGCTTTACGGTGAAGGAAAACATCGTGAGGAAATCAGCACACCTAAGAGTTCTCTAAAAAAAAGATTTTTTAAAGATGTGTGAGGTCTACCAATTCGCACTTGGCCAGCACGGTGGACTATGGTCTAAGACTCTCTTATTCTGAGAGAAGACCCGTGCCCAGCAGTGGAATAAAGGGTTGATGATGATGAATGCATCTGTAATGTGCATTGAAGGCAGAGGCCACTTTGCATTTGCTGCACTATATGCTCATTTGCTACTTCTATTTAAATATATAATATATAAAGAAAATAAAAAGCGTAATTAACTTTGTACCGTAAATAACTTCGCATTTTACTACGTAGTAAAGATATACATACCTACTCACACCTATGGTTGAAATTGATGGCATTGTGCCGAAGGGTGATTAACGTTGTTTGCGGTTTCATGATATACAAAATAAACTTTGTACTTGGAATTAACAATAAAAACATATCGCGAATTCTTCCTTTTCGTGTTATCTTTTAAATCAATGTATTCAATTGCATGCCAGTTATCAATTTGTCGATAAAACAGCTCGATCTTTCTTTTTTATTTCTCAACCAATTTTTTTGGTTGTTAATAAACTATCGATAAGCTTAAGTAGAATAAAACAAAAATGTTCAAAATGTCAATAACGTGAACAACAAACACATTTAATAGGAGTGAATGAAGTAATAGGAAGTCATAATAATGAAATAAGGTTATGATACCCAGTGTTCGTTTCGCTTTGATTTCGTTTTTTGTCTTCGCATCTAGATTTTACATCCGTTATTCATTTATCACAAATGACAAAGTGTCAAACGTGGTATCCCAAAATATCTCAATGCTAAATAAATGTTTTACTATCCGTCGACAATAAATTGCCACAAAACATAAACAGGCATAGTATAAAGTGTTTTATTTCCTCGGGACCGGATGAGTTTTGTTAAGAGTTAAGAGTTAGTTCAATTACAGAAAGATCTTTAGTAATTATATACTGTGTTGCTTATTATATGCTAAGCCTATGTTAATATATTTTTTATATCAAAGGTTGTGATGATTTAAACACATTTTAAATTAAAAATGAACTTTTACATTAATCAATAGTTTCCATCAATGTCAATAACAAATGTCCACGACTTCCACGGGTGACGTAACATCGAGCGGATTGCAACTTCTTTGCTTCTCCGATCTACACTAATATTATAAAGAGAAAAAATTATTTTTTTGTTTGTTTGAATTGAATAGGCTCCGAAACTACAGAACCGATTATAAAAATTCTTTTACCATTGGAATCCTACTTTATCCCTGATTAACATAGGCTATATTTAATAAGATAAAAAAGAGAACCGCGTGATTTTCGATAATTTAACCCAGTGTGTGAAAAACTACCAAAAAGCTCCTTATATTGCTTACGCTGTGGAAATTATAGACAATAGAGCGAAGTGATGTTCTAATCTAATAGACTCTTTAAAACTCTAGTATAAATATATAACTACATATCTTTTAATAATACTTGTAATTTAGGTTCGACTATATATAATTGTTTAAATAATAATAATTAGTAATTAATGAATTATGTCGTGTTTTCGATTCGGATTTTGAATTCGGATCTTTTTCTCACGGGGCGATGTACCGTGACAACGAAAAGATCCGAACTCAAAATTTTGGCAAATTGAATGGAATACTTGGAAGTAAATTTAGTCTATCGTTCAGTAAATTAATAAAAAATCGGCCAACTGCGAGTCGGACTCGCGACCCTACAAAGTTACGATTTCGGGCTACAAAAAAAAAATACAAAAGTAGTCTTTTTATTAATTGCGCGTGTTAAGGAACTCCTCAGAATGTAAATACAATTTTGTTATTTCTACAAAATGGAAATATCGCATTAGGTCGCTATTATTCTCTACGTACGCTATTTAACTGGACAAAATATCTGTCTATTGGATATTCATAAGACCAAATTAACGTTAAAAATACGTAGGTGTTTTGCAATACGGATTGATTTATTGTAGTCTTTGAAGACGGTCGAGCCGGCCTCCACATCTCCTTTGTACTTTACGATAATTCACCCGCGGTTTGTTTGACTACAAAGTTCTAAATGTCATATTTTGCCGGTGTTTACCGCCATGTCTCCAGTTGACGTGGTGCCAAATGCGACATAAGCTATTTCTATGTAAACTTGTAGCCATTATCGTAGAATATTTACCACATTCACCTAATTCTTAGCACTCGTTAACGGCGTCCTATATATAGATGTCCTGTATATAGAAGACAAGTAAAGTACCCGCGTTTCGCTACGTGACAAAAAATGGTTTTATTCGTTAACCCCTTATCACTTTTCATGAACTTCCAAATATATAAACATTGATACGGACCTTCCTGATAGAAAATCAAATGTTAACTTCGCAAATTTCAAGAAAATTTTGCTATTTTCAACATTTTATTTAAAACGGAAATATGAATGCCTAAAGCCAAAGAATGTAGTGTCGTCGCTAAAATAGACGCCATCTTTAAATAGCGTAAAATATTGAAATCAAAATTTGCCTAAAGACAGATAAGCTACATTCATAAAACAAATTCTTGTAAATCGGAGCAGTGGTGCTTGTGTGGTCAATTATTACACAGACACACACAATCTCATTTTTATATATTAGTATAGATATGGATTATTATTAGTTGAACTTGGCACGTAATGCATATGTAGCAATCAGTTATTTTGCATCTAGAATCATGAGTGTTATGTCAACTTATGATTTATGGCTTCATCTTTCAACGTGCTATTATTAAGATGAATAGATCTATCTACGCTCTACTTGTCTACACCTTACCTATGCACATAATTTCATCAGGTTATTTAATTAATTTATCAATTATAGTTATTATCTTTAAATTGTAAGCGGGTCTGCTGGGTTAAGAATTTTATATGTAGGTTTTTATCGACTTGAGTATATAATGTATTTTTATGTAGCATATTATACTCGCTGTACCTGTGGTTTCACGAATGTTAAAAGCCCCATGTTATCAAAAATAGGCGAAGCAACGATCCCTGATTTCTCCTTGGTACTTCTTAGGTAATATTTAGATTTCCTATTATTATTGACGACCGGCGTGGCCGAGTGGTCACCATATCGGTCTGACGCGCAATGGGTCACGGGTTCGATTTCCGGCCAGACAGAAATATGAATGATGAGTTTAGGTTTCTGTTCTGGGTCTGTTTGTGTATTCGTGTTTGTGTGTCCATGGTACCCACGACACAGAAGAAAATCCTAGTGTGGGGCTATGAGTGTAGAAAGCGTGTATTATTTACCTACGGTTTCTGTAGGATACAATTCCAGTTTTCAGGGATATAAAAATAGCCTATAGATGTCATTTTTTTGTCGTTAAATAACCACTATTCACAAATTCAGGTCGAACCCTTAATTTGAGAAAAATAAAGCAAATTTATCCCACGGGGACCATTCTTATCCTGGGATAAAAGTAGGTACTCTGTATGATATTTTAGACTATAATCTATGTAACGCTTGTGCGTTTTTTTTTCTGATCGGGTTAGTTATTCCGGCATTATTGAGTAACAAAAATCCATTCATCCTCACAAAATTTTACAATATTCGTAAGAATCTCATTAATAACGAATGTTCTGATGAGATAACATTCAATACAATGGTACATGAATATTTATTCATAATAATATCTTTCATATTTTATCAAATAGTGTCAAACACAAATTTATTCAATAAAGTTTTAATACTACATGATTTATTTATGAAGAGTAGTTTTTCATCCAAGTTATAATAAATTACCTTTTGTATTCATTAATATATTTCCATTAAAGAGTGTAACTATCAATAGTGACATTATGTAGAAAATATTTAAAACTGTAAATTTTTGTAAATAAACCAAGTATATAGTTTTTGAATTACCACTGCATCAATAATGAATAGTCATGTTTATAAATCTTGAAATGGTTGACTTTAAGGGTTAATGAAAGGCTCCACAAAGGAATATTAACATAATCTTTAGTCAAAGTACTTCAGATTCATGAAATCATATATACTTACAGCAGAATAATTTACTCTAAATGTTCTTTGATGGAACTAATTTGTACAAGAAATTGAGAGCGGTCGATAGCTGGCAAGCTTCAGACAGATGGCAAATGGAACTGACTACCTACGCTTGGCATTGCAGAAAAGAAAATAAATAAACATTGCATCCTAAACATACTATAAAAATATACATATTAAATTATACCTTCTATTGATCAGACAATAGAATGATAAGCGCGCCGTGATAACACAAGATTGATAACGGCATAACTTGATAAAAAATCTGTATATCAGTAATTTTACGCAGTGCAATCATTGGTTTACACAGTGAACTTTCGGCTTGAATTGTGCATGTTTTATTTATAATATTACAGTACATTGTGTGAATGTCCGATAAAAATGGTGATAACATTTTACAGCAAGAGGATGAGAAAAAAAGCAAGAAGAAACAGTCTGATCCTGTGGATGAGCGGCCGCCAGTACCTGCCCCCAGTGAAGCAATGCTCAATAGTAAGTACATGTTTAAGTTTAAGACAACTTACTTACTTATTGTAAGTGTGTAAGGGAGGTATCGACCACGGAGGAAAAATGATTAAAGTACTAAAATGGCTATTAAAAAATAGGGGTTGGTGATAAAAGTATTTTTAATAAGACATAATTGAAAAAATAAAAAAATGTCTAAAAATAAAAATAAAAAATGTTAAGGGTGGACAACCCTTATCACTAAGGGGTATGAAAAATAGATGTTGACCGATTCTCAGACCTACTCAATATGCTCACAAAATTGCATGAGAATCGGTCAAGCCGTTTCAGAGGAGTACGGGAACGAACATTGTGACACGAGAATTTTATATATAAGAAGTAGCAAACGAGCATGTCCCAGTGTTCGGTACCGTACGATAATTTTAATTTATTCTTCATTTGCTCGAATAAGGTTACAAAAAAGGTCTTATAATTATTGTCAGTGTTCTCTTATTCTACCATGTCGGCATGCAAATTTATAAGTATTTATTTACTCTATTTAACTAAAACATAATTCTATAAACTTCTTTGAAAATTTAGGTTATGCAAATATATAATATATAATTTAACAATATTTCCAGGAGCTACCCCCGGCAGACGTGGATCACAGAGGTATTCTACCCCCGCCACCGCCACCACCCATCCTACCCATTTTAGGACGTAAGTATTTTGGACACTCACATAATTATATTTTATGTAAAATTATATCTATACAAATATAATAAAGCAGTAGAGTTTGTTTGGTTGAAAGCGCTAATCTCAGGAACTACTGGTTCGAATTGAAAAATTATTTTTGTGTTGAATAGTAAATTTATCTTGGAAGGCTTTAGGCTATATAACATCACGCTATGTTTGTTTGTTTTTAATAGATTGTTCTTTGGTAAATGCGGGTGAAACTGCGTGGCACAGCTAGTATAAGATAGAACAAGTAGATTTGACAAGAAAGGTACCACCACCACCACACCTATTTTAGCAATGAAGCAGTTGTTGCGTTTACGTAAAAGATTGTGATTGCCAGCTCTCTCTGTCATTGGAAGTAGAAACGTATCATTATGTATAAACTATAAATGTATTATTTACTTCAGATAGAACCCTTGTTCTATAGGTATGAGGTTGCTTACAGACTCATTTGTTACCTATATGCTGTAAATAAAATAAGGATTCATTTTATAACTACATTAATTCATTAGTTAATTGTAATATGACTCGATTGTAGGCACGAGCCCACCTCCTATCAAAGACCGATCCCTTGAGCTTGACCATTCCCGCAAGATGGTTGTTAAACAAGCAGAAAGCACCTCTCGATCTTAAAGGCCTGGAGTGTCGTATAGTTGCCAGGGAACTGGGAACTGTTCTATGTAAGCTCTAACATTTTTTAAAATATACTAGTAATAATAGTAGTAATAGATACCAGAAGTCGTCATATTGCCGATGATAAATTTCAATGGCTCAAAACATAATTTTATCCATCGCCAAAGCTTTGAATTTTATTGCATATACATTACTGTTTTAATTGACATTTTGAGGATAAAACTTTCATATTTAAGACTATATATGTATGTGATAACAAAACAAAGAGATAACAACTGTAGGTATACGATAGAGGTCAAAATGCATATAGAAGCACCATTGCATGAGGTGGACTGAATGAAACAGGGCAAAACACTGAAAGGATGCCCACAAAAAATGACAGAAAAATAAAAGATTAGGTACACCGATTATAGAGTGTAATTTGCCAATAACAATAGAAATTCCACAAGTGTTACGACGCAGACCAGGCCGCGCGTACGTTGAACCATTTTCGTCGATCCGCGTGGTCAGTTGTCATGTAGACTTGCAATGCCTTAGCCACAAAAACAAGCGCCCGTTTGCCTAGTTTGCCTATTGCCTAGGCCAGCCCCGGATGGGAACCTGTGCAAGATTTTAGAGTACGTACTTATATATCGACTTTGGGTTATAATTTACCTATATGTAGGTAGGTACCTATGTATTTACACCATTACGCTAGTTATATACCACGCTGGTTTATTTTTATCGCAGGTGAAAAGCATATGGATATGGTATTTAAATTGCCTGATAGAACTTTCATCGGAGGAAAAGAAGAGTCGTTAACATTAAGGTATTTTGGAAGCCCTTAAAATGTTCTTTACATTATATTAAGACTTTACGACTTACACTCATAAATAAAAAAATATTTCATAACTACAGTATTTTTAAATTGCCTTGACTGCACTAAAATGCTAAGTTGAAGCGGAACGATAAAAATATCAAAATGTACCTTTTTTCGGCTTACGAGGATTTCTATATAAATATTGACATTTTACCTTTTACGTCACATTAATCGCATCAATAATATAGAATAGAAACATCGAAGTTAACCAAATATTGCTTGCTAGAAAAACCTCCACCATTGGATATTCCAATTTCAGAGAAATCATCCGTCGTTTAGAGACGGTGTACTGTGGTTCTATTGGTGCGGAGTATATGCACCTGTACGACCTGGACTGCTTGCAATTCATCAGGGAGCGTATGGAGACACCGGGTGCCTTTGACAAGTCACCGGAAGAGAAGAGACTCATCATGCGGCGATTAACGAAAGCTGTTTTGTGAGAAGATTCTGCTTTAATATCGAATTCGGCATTAGGCATGAAGGTGTTCTTGTGTTTCGATGAAAGTGTTGGTTTATTTTTATTTGATGCGACCATCTCAATCCTGGGGAAAATCAACGCGTCTATGATTGACATCAAATAGAATCTGTGCTGCGTGGTGTTGTTTTAAATGTAGATAGCAGCGACTATTTACCAATTAGATTGACTACATAGATTGACTACATGCAGGTTGGCTATTTCAATCTTGTCCAAAAAAAAAAAAAGTTTCATATCACATTCATTTCTGAATATAGAAATGACTGAAGAAAATAATTTATGAATAAGAAAAACTACTACCAGATATCATAAAACGGTAAGTTTTATGATATCTGGTGATATCGTTTTATTATCAGCCAGCCTTCACTTTGTATGAGGTAATTTGTATAATGTGTCTACGATCATTTTTGTAGCTTGGAAAAGTATTTCGCCACCAAATGGCCAGCCGAAAAGAGGTTTGGTTTGGAGGGCGGAGAGACCATGATCGTGATGTTGGAGGAAATCGTAGACACCAGTACCGAGCTTGGTGTGGAATCTATTGTTATGGCCATGCAGCATCGAGGTAAGGCATACCTACCACATCATTAACTTATTTAACCATGGCCGTAGCCCAGGATGTGGAGTCAGGGTGTAGTTATGTATTCAGATCAAAAACATGTTGCCAGAAGACTAAAGTACCTACATAATCAAGCCAAACAAAGAGATCATGGGCTCTTTAGCTTAGTCGTGAAAAGAAACACGTTTTTTTTTTGCCGACTTTTAGTTCCAGACCCTCTCCTAAGCATAGAGTGAAAAACACCTGGCAGGCCACCGGTGTTGCACTCCGCTCTTGACAAAGCTTTAGTTATGTCTATGATGATCAATAACACAAGGCGTTTTTAGGGCCACTTCATGTATTTATGGACCTGTGATAAATATTACTTAGTAATTGTTTTTGTTCATTTACAAGGTCGTTTGAACATGTTGGTGAACGTGTGTCGGAAACAACTAACGGATATATTCGCTCAGTTCAAACCCATGGAACCTAAAGAACCGGTAGATGGATTTTGCTTGTATCTATTCAAAGTTACGTACCTACCTATCGCACAGTAATGGGACCGAATACAAAATTTCAGAAAATTGAGTTAAATATCTGAAGCTACTTCTAATAACGCAGTCAGTCGACTAATTAAAATATATAAGAATAGCATACACTGGTAACTTGTGGAAAAATACATATAAAGCAGTAAAGTAGTTGTATTTTTGCTTACTCAAGGTCTGAATTTCATCATTCTATTTCAGGGTTCAGGGGATATAAAATATCACCTGGGCACGTACATACACAGGTTTATTCGCAAAACAAACAAATACATCAAGGTGTCAATGAGTTGCAACCCCTCTCATCTGGAGGTGGTGTCACCGGTCGTGGTCGGCAAGGCCAGGGCTGAACAGTACTGGAGAGGAGACGCCAATGGAGATAAGGTTATAGAAAATTGGTTGAATTTCTAATCTCATTATATGATTATACAATGACTTATTATATAGATAAATAAAATGAATAGGAGCTTTGGCGTCGACTAAGATTTTTGATGTAGAACATGTATAGGCGCAGGTAGACTTGATTGTTGTCGTAGCGATGCTTGCATATTTTATATTCTTTATCACAACAAATTATATATCGCACATAATATAGATCATACATGTATAATACGACAGGTAATGGCCATAATTATGCACGGGGACGCGGCGTTCGCAGGCCAGGGCGTGGTGTACGAGACGATGCATCTGGGTAACCTGCCCGCCTTCACAACGCACGGCTCCATACACATCGTGTGCAATAACCAGATAGGGTACACCACTGATCCGCGGTTCGCCAGGAGCTCGCCGTACTGTTCAGGTATCGGATTTAGTGCGTGTTTATACGTAGTTGTTTTTTATCCTATTAGATAATTAAACGAAAAAAAATTTTAAGTCTGTAACATATGCGTTTAAAATGGTCTGCTCATATAAAAGTGACATTTTTGCACCAAAACGCAAGAATTTCAGGGAAGTACCTCTTTGGTCGAACCATTAGTACTCTTCGATCAAATACATATTTGATCGAAGTTGGTACTCGTTCAACCCATTATTGTCCCACTGGCACGGGTCTTCTTTGAGAATATGACGGTTTTAGGTCGTAGTCCACCGCACTGAGAAAATGCGAATTGGTAGGCTGCTCACCCCTTTGAGAACTTTTTTAAAGAACTTTCAGGTATGTGTACCTGAATTACTTTGCGATGTTTTCCTTCACCGCAGGGCAATGATATTTATTTCTAATACACACGTAGGTCATTTTATAAAGCATTTGTAGTGCGTCTTTGGGATTCGAACATCAAACGGTCGACTGAGAGAGTGAGTTGTAATCATTAGCGTATCACTTCTCTTGTACCACCTAGCATTTTTTATAATGATGATGCAAACGAACATGCATTCCACCTGATGGTAAGTGTCTACCGCCGCCCATGAACATCTGTAAGCAACTTCCTATAAAACTAATCGGAATCTATCTGAAGTCGATTACATATGCGTTACTATTCCCGAGGACTAGGATGGTCGCCTCATATATAAGTGAGCCGTTGAAATTTTTAGCGTCGTTTCGTCCGCAGACGTAGCGAAGTGCGTCGATGCGCCGGTGTTGCACGTGAACGCGGACGACGCGGAGGCGGTGGCGCACGTCGCGCGCGTCGCCATCGAGTACCGCTGCCGGTTCAAGAAGGACGTGGTGCTCGACCTGTGCTGCTACCGCCGATTCGGCCACAGCGAGGAGGACGAGCCGATGTTCACGCAGCCGTTCATGTACAAAAAGATTCGGAGCATGAAGACTGGTATGAGTTGTCGGGGGCCGTCCTTGTAGTTTCGGGATCAAAATAATGATATGGTATCCTCTGCCTGTCGCAAGAGGCGATTAAACCGTCGTAAAGATCAGACGGCGCGATGGGTCCAGCCGTTAACCTAGATGGAGACCGATGGGGCAACGCGCTGAGAGGACTACAGTAGCGTTCCTGTGGAGATCTTGGAATCCTCTTCGCAGCGCCGAGGTCGGCCACGGGTTTTAGTACGATAAAAATCGCACATACCTAACCCGGCGTCGCTGCCAAGGGTAGCTTTTGAAGGTTTCCGCCTCGAGAACAAAAAAAGGCCTACGTAGGCGCTTACTAATTGTCAGATACAATACTTTTACGCTTCAGTGTTACGGTTTCAAGAAGATGCAGACTATGTAAATATTGGATATCACTTCTACGTCTGCTGTCTGTGATTGTCGTTGTATGCATTTATGGCACCAGCATCCAGGAGATGGGCAGCTCTGTTTTCCTTTGTAACATCAAAACTCACTGCGACCACCAACCACCATTGTCTGGCAGAAAATGCCATTAAACATTAGGTTCACCCTTGTAACTCTTAGTTTTAAGGTGTATCTAAAAAATAAATAAATAAAATAACATTTTTTAATGTTCTTTAAAAAAATGGGGGTCAATATTTGCAGTCGATCAAATTTACGGCGCGCAGTTGAAAGCTGAAGGTGTAGTCACCGACGCAGACATCAAAGGTTGGGAGAAAGAATACATGGACACTCTTAACAAGCATTTTGAACTTGCCAAGAAGATCACCAAGCTCAGCATAATGGATTGGATCGATACCCCCTGGACTGGCTTTTTTGAAGCAAGAGATCCAAATAAGGTATTACGTTAGAATGACAGCATATCACATCATAATTTTTCTTCACTTCAGATAAAAGTTAATGTATTTCGAGCTTATATAGAAGTGTATGTACCTCTGTATGAATGTACGACTATTCTTTCGGCACCCTCTATACTAAGTAAATTATTAAATTAAATAAAACTTTTTAAATTAACAATACTACCCTAATTTATATTGTGTACGATTGTAAACCACGCACTTTTCGTAATTATTGAGGATTTGATATATGACATATCATCCCACAAGTATTAACTACTGAAACTACGCTGGAAACCTCGTTAATCACTAAATATAAATATGACGCACCTGTTACAATAAATAATGCCTCCTGATAAATAATAAGAACTATATAAAGATTGTATCTTTTACAATCTTTAGATAGATAGTAAATATAATGCGATATTTTATTATGATATATATTTGATTAATTAAAGTTTTACTTTGTAGGTCGAAAGTACGGGGATTAGTGAAAATACAATATCGACGATCTCGAAGCATTTTTGCAAACCTCCGGAGCCATGGGCTTTCGAAGTGCACAAAGGAATTAACAGGATATTAGCCAACAGAGAGAAAATGGTAAATGTTCTAGAATTGTTATTAAATTTTAGTTGGTGGTATACCTATATAAATGTTATCATTGAGGTGTCGTTTCAGGTAAAAGAGGGAGTTGCAGACTGGGCCATGGGGGAGGCACTAGCGTATGGATCTTTGCTACGCGATAAGATTCATATTCGCCTCACTGGGGAAGATGTGGAAAGAGGGACAATGGCTCATAGGTAAATTTTATTACTTGAGCTAAATTAAGGACTTCACCACTAAAGTTGATAAACTTCGTCTTGTCTAGTGAAATGTTCACCGACATTAAGATTGTCGCAATGAAGTAGTTAAAGGTCATAAAAGTTCTTTAGCCTTATTGTGGTCCAATGAAAATGAATTATTACTGTAACCAAGTGTCATAATTATAAATAAATAAATTGACAATAACTGCAGGCATCATGTGTACCATCATCAAGGTGTCGACGGAGCAACGTATAGGGTTTTGGACACTCTGTACCCAGATCAATCACAGTACAGTCTCCACAACAGTTCACTATCTGAGTTTGGTTAGTACGAGTATTTTATTTTTCAGACCTATTACAAGGTATGAACTAAGGATTTGACAGTTTATTATATAGTTAACGGTCCATAAATATTTCCTATAATTCTCTAGGCTATACTTAATGTACGACAAATCGATATAAAAGAATGTTTTAATGATTACGTCTGGGTATAGCTCTATTTATAGGTACAAATTCACAGACAACAATTAAACACTATGAAAATTAAATTAAGTGATAATGAAATTTGAAATACCGCTCTTGACTCCCTTCTCTTTGTCATGGCTATAATAAACACGGCAGTAAGTATATAAACACCAAGAACAGGAATCAAAATTCACGTTTTAGATGACGTACATAGATATACATGTTTACTGACATCGACAAACCCAAAACCTTCTATATGTCTCACTGTAATGGCTCATTCTACTCTGGAACAATTTAAAAAATAAACATTTGTAACCAGGCATCCTAGGCTTCGAAGTAGGTTATTCGTACTCCAGCCCGTACCTGCTGACGATATGGGAGGCGCAGTACGGTGACTTCGCCGACACCGCGCAGCCCGTATTCGATACCTTCATCGCGAACGGCGAGAGCAAGTGGGTCTGCCAGTCGGGGCTTGTCGTGCAGCTACCTCACGGTATCGACGGGGCTGTGAGTAGCGAATAAATTTACACTAAAAGTCGTGAATCCAGCTATGGCGACCTCCCCCTACTCATCAAGAGATGGCTGAATCACGCTATCGGAGTTTTCTCACTTCCTGTATATATACAAGTTAGGAACAGAGACTGTCGGAGCACGGCCGCTCCCCAGGCATGATCACCTAGCCTGGCGGAAGATGTCCCTTTGCCAAACAGTCATTCACTTATCTTTTACTTCGTATTTGTATTTACAAGGTCCCTTCATTGTGCGATGCCGGAAGCACCACCACCAGACCAAATTCTGCCTAATAACGTGTCAAGCGCTACAGCGTTCAATCTCAAAGTTGTGGCAAAGAAGACACTTATCTGAAGTGTTCCATATTAGTGCTCAAGAGTAGCAAAGTGTATCTTATGTGTGGTTGATTACGGACATCTGTAAGCGGCAGTGGTCACACACCATTAGGTGGACAGTGAACTGCATGCTAGCTACTTCTGTATTAAAAAAAACAGAATCATTATAAACTATGACAAAAACATTTTTCTCTTGAACGCACTGTCTAAAATATTATCCAGTATCCAGCATTACTATAATCTAACAATTCTAAAAATAACCATGGATCTATAAAGTTATATTGCAGCATTTGATTCAAGGGTCCTGAACATTCGTCTGGTCGGGTGGAAAGGTATTTGCAGCAGGCGGATGATGACGAGGATAACTTACCAGACCTGGACGACAAAGATATGGCATGTAGGCATCTTCATAATTTGAAAATTTAATATGTACTCAAAAAAAACCTTTTCACATCCTAAACGTGATAATTTACGAAGTGATACTAATATATCATGCAGTAGGTACACAGCTGATTATATTAACTAGCTGTGCCGTGTTTAAAAATAAAGGTAACATGACTTTCAACTGTAATAACGTTGACAGAGTAAATGGCTTTCAAAAATATTAAGACCGAATGTTACCTATACTTATGTACGATAAAATATTATCAATCATTTAAATAAAATCCAGAAGGTATTCTTGATTTGATGAAATTTCAAACACACGAATAAAAAAACAGACAATTCTAAAAATATGAAAAGCTTTTGTTATTATATATTGTTATTACTTACTGTCACTTTCCATAGCATTTTTTTTTTTGTAGGTATATGCTATGTAAAGTCAACGTTTACTTTATTATTTTTTTATTTATCTATGGATTATCAAAATTAATATGCTTTAACGAACTAATATATCTCATAATTTTCGTTTATTAATTCACGTAAACAGGTGCACTTAATTTTATAAACGCTGAAAATTTTAATAGATTCTCTAACGACATTAAGTACAAGTTTTTAACGTCACGTTGTAACCAACTAATATTTTAATATTGTGTATGTTTAATATGTTTAATGTTAATTTCATGCATTTTATATTAAAAAAAAAACAATACATTGTACTATATTTAATTGTTTATACGACAGTAAAGCAGCTTAGAGCAGCCAACTGGCTGGTGTGTAACGTGACGACGCCAGCGAACTACTTCCACCTGATGCGGCGCCAGATTGCGCTGCCCTTTAGGAAACCACTCATCCTGATGACCCCTAAAGTTGGCCTGAAGCATCCGTACTATAGGTCACCGTTCAAAGATTTTCTACCGGGGACTTCTTTCCAGAGGTAAATACTTATTTTTCTCATTAAATCAGAGAGCAAATTGGTCACGGCACCCATGGATATCTGTAACAAATAATCTTAGAAGAGGAGTGACCTTCCTGAAGTCAATTACAGATGCGTTGCCTTTCATCAGAACTAAATTTCACTTGGCCTGCTTGGCCAGCCGGTATACACACCCTTCCCACGAAACGCATGATCGGATCTATTAAATTGCAAATAATTATAATGATTAGTTATGATTTTAGTGCAAATTGTGTTTATGCAAGATATGCAAGTTATAAAAGAGTTGATATTGAATACGTACATAAATTACTGATACAATTTACAAATAACTTCCACATATGCAAACACAGTTTTGAATCTCTATTCATAATACATACGTTAATATCGTACTCCAGAGCAATCAGAGAGAGTGGTCCTGCGTGCATGACCCCCGATAGCGTCAAGAAGCTGATTTTCTGCTCCGGGAAAGTTGCTATCACGATCGACGAATTGCGAAAAGAGAAGAAACTGGAAGACAAGATCGCGATGTGTCGTATCGAACAATTGTATCCATTCCCCTACGATATTGTCCTGAAGGAGTTCTGCAGATACCAGAAAGCAAAGGTGGCCTTCTGCCAAGAGGAACACAAGAACCAGGGGCCGTGGCTTTATGCCAAGGTCAGGCTGGAAAATCTATTCGGGAAGAAGATTGAGTGAGTATTGGCTAGTAAAGACTGAATACAGTTAAATGCAATAAAAAAAATGAAATCTAATACCTACCTACAATATTAATCCATATGTAGGGATCTTTCGTAAAAAATGTAAAGTATTCATATTAATTGGTCTTATGTAAGGTGTTTTAATATTCGAAGTGGAGATCATTTATTTTAATACGCAAATATCCGATTTACGTTTCTTTTTTCAGGTGTATTTCAAGGCCCTCGAGTTCGGCGTCTGCGACGGGCATTAAGTGGATGCACGCAAAAGAACTTACAGAACTGAAAGCAAAAATTATTGCAATTTAAAAATATTATACCGTAAATAAATTAGAAGTGACTATATCAATACATTACATTCAGAGAATAAATAATAAAACATTTAAAAGGTATAAGATGAGATTATTATTTATAGATTGTTAGTTTTTATAAATCTATTTCATGCAATAATGAAAGGTGGAAATACATTTTCTTACCTAAGCAATAGTTATTTGTTAATTGAACTCTTCATAGTCCTTCCGGTTCTTTGAGGTCCACACATCTATTCTGCGTTCTATACGATTTATCAGCTATTTTGTGTGGTGTGGTATGTATGGATATAAACTGAAGACGTTCCTTTTTAAATTGATTTATTGCTTAAAGTAAATATTACAAAATACTTTTAGAAATGTAAAAAACATGGCAATAATAATGATTACAAGCTAACCAATAATACAATAAAATAATATAAAAAATCTATAGCGTGATTTAGATACATGCGGCGACATCTCTTGACAGGCCACGAAAAGTCTTACAGTTACGAAAAGTCTGACGTAATCGGAACGCTCCAGTTAACGCAACGCTCTCAAACGCGACTGCTAATTAATATCCATTCCACAAGCACAAAAATGTTTTAAAAACGTCACTGATGGATCGTATATAAGAGTCTTCTATAAGTCTTCCCTGACCTACAAAAGTGACGACATAAAGAGGTTATTTTAATTATATTTCGATTAAATATACTTATAATTTCACTTCTATTAATATTTACAAAACGTTAATTCCGTACTGAGGAAAATATTATTATTGACATTGACAACTCTACTGTGAAGTGACGATGACAAATTGACAATAAAGCAAAATAAAAAAAAAAATACAGGAGTGTGATTGGAGAATGGAGAATTAATAATAATAAGTTATGAATAATTAAATTGATATATTAATAAGGTGTATTGGGCCTATACAAAAAAAATTAAAAAACGATTTCACGTCAACCATGTCGTACATGGATTATTTTCAAAACACCTGTAGAACGAATACAAAAGAAGGTATTAAAGTTATAGAAGGCACCTGCACTTCAATGTGTCCCGAAGCAGAAGTATTCTTGTAAGTTAACTATATAAGTATTCATAATATTTAGAGATGAGAAATTATTAAATAATTAATGTTTGTTTAATACCAAAACGATAAGGTTAATTGAGCAGGTGCATTTGAGTTGAGACTATTATTGCTTTGCATTAATAACTGCACCATTTAAAATTCATCAATTTTGCTCGAAAGATACATTTTTGTCCTAAAAATGTTATATATCTAAAATCATTACCCAGATCTAATCAATAATTGTTCATCAATTGTTTAATTCATTGTTTAATTTTTACTTGGCTCTCCTGTAAAATTAGCGTTTTTGTGTTGTGTTATTATTCAATCTATACAAAGGAAAATATAAATTTAAATAATTATTTTGTATACAAATCTAATGTCCAACAGACGCAAGAAGGAGAAGATGGTCCACGTGCTAGAAGTAGTGGGCACTGAGCACAAGTTGGTAAAGTGCTACACCCGCCCAGCTGCTGACACAAACTTGGCTGTTGCACATAATTTACGGCCATTCTACATCCTAAAGAAAACTGTGGACTACTTGCTTTTTGAGTAAGACATATTTTCTAAATGAAGCATTCCAATCTAGTCCTTGGAGGCTATTACTTTGGGGTGGGTTAATACACTGCAGATCTAGAATGGAATTTAAATCTGTAGTTTGCTATACCATAAATCTAAAAATCTATTTGCCAACCTGTGCTTTGTATTAATCAAGATATTAATATTCTTGTAAACTGGTACTGTTTAAAGTTAACTAAAGAATTGTAGTGCCTATTGTGTAAATGTGTTAATTGCAGTGACCAATTAGCTTTAGGTAGAACCCATCTTCTGTATAAAACTGGTGTCTGTATGGACAGCAGTAACCACTTACATCTATGCTTATTTGGTTAAGAAAATTGCCTTCTAGTATTTTTCTATTGAAATTGTATGTAAATATATTTGCAGAGTAACTAAAAGGACAGATGTAACAACACTGGTTATATACAACTTCGTAACAGACCGTCTCCGGGCAGTCAGGCAGGATATGATTATTCAGGAACTGAAACCAAAGCTTCGGATAATCTTACTTGAACCTATGATTAGGTTCCACACTTATTATGGATACTTGTAAGTACTTTTTTGTTTAAAAGTAATTTCATAAAAAAAAACTTCTAATGTATAAATCTATACTTTTCTACTATATAAATTTTATTTATTACAAATTGATAAATACAGAACTCTCTTTTCACATCAAAAATCTACGATTGTTATACAATGTGCATGTAGAAATGACACAAAAAATATATTGTTCTATATCATATTGCTCAGTATGCCTTAACTTTGTACATAAAATTGAAGCATGTTAAGAAACATATAGTATGTACTAGGAAATATTATTATATAACCAAGGACAAAAATATAGGTTTTATCAACATATGCTACTATGTATAATTTAACTCCATTTACAATTATATGTTTTTTGTCACAGCAAAATAACTGAACAATTTGAACATGTTTCTACATGATTTATTCTTTTGTTTCTATGTTTATGTTTTTACCTGTTACAGATTATGTGAGGAATCAATGAATGATTATTCCCCAACACTGAATAGAAACTTTTTATTGGAGTGTCTCAAGACCTGTCTTTCTTGTTATGATGAGCTGGACATGAGGGCAATAGAAACAGATCCACTGAACATAAATACTCTCATGGACAGTATGTTAACATGCAGTTTGGAGATCAACCAACAAAACCTTGATCAAAGCCTGGTGGAAGCAATTTATGTTTTAACTAATCTATATGACGAATCCCCTATGTGGAGGCTTTGTCGCTTGAAAAAAAGCTTAAGGCAGTAAGATTGCAACACATTCTTTAGTAATAAAGTCAAATCAAAATTCATAGAAAATATATTTTGAGTCAGAGTTGCTATAGTAATAGTCTTGTGTCGCTTGTGTAAATATATATTTATTTGTAATAAATACCTTTTTCAGCACACCTGCAGTATCTTTGGCATATAAGATCGCAATAGCATGTTTAAACGGGAATTATGTGGCTGTGTCGAAGTTGATTGACAATCTATGTCCTCTTATGTTTTGCACAGTTGCTATAGTATTGCCAAGGATACAAAGGTATATATAATACAACAATTATATTATTTTTATAATTTTTAATGTGTGCTTGAATCTTAATATTTCACGTTCGCAATTCAGAGCTAAGTGATCATACTACATCTGTGAAATGGAAAGAATATTATGTCAAAAAAAGTAACTGATTTATCACCTTCTACTTGCCCTGGAATTTCCCTCTATGTAACGTCGAGAATAGATGTATCGAAATATGATTAAATTTTTGAGAAATAAGTAAGAAATTTTTCACGTCCTTTATACCAAAACACGGCGACGCTTAACTGTGAGCAGAGATGTTAGTCAGATGGAACTACAAAGCTTGTTACCATGTTCAGGGCGGGGCTACGAGTCATATGCACAGCGTATGGCGGGCGGCTGGGTGTGCCCTCCTCCATACTACACACGTGGCTGCGGTGTCCGCCGGGTTCCGAGGGCCGCACGCTGCAGCACTACGGGCTGGCCGGCGACAGCGGGCACGTCCGCTGCCAGCGGGCCGCTTTCCGAGAGGACGCGCCGCTGGTAAGAATAACTCTTTTGGGACAGTGGCACGAAAAAGAGCGACAAAATTTAAACAAATTGAGTTAAAAGTTCTCCTTACGGTATAGTCCATACACTAGAACTCTATATCTTATAGTTGACACGGTAATTCCTAGTACATACATTGACCTAGGAATAGTATATATTCACTATTTGAATGTTCTCTTCAGTAAATATCAAATCTAATTTATGTGTCAGATTAATACTATGGCCATTTATCTCATAATTCGTCACAGTATTTAATATTATGATTTTGTTTTCAGCTTCCGCCATGCAAAATGGAGGTTAAACACTTGGAGCAAAAGATGAATATAGACTATATATTAACATACACCAATCTGGACAGGTAGCTAGCTCATAAGTAACTTTAGTAAAATGAAAATACATTGTAACGAACCAAAATACCTCGCTATCTTAATAATTATTGCGATACACTCAAAGTTCCTTATTCACGGCTCCTTCATTCGCGGGTTTTGTATTGTGACCATTTTTCTTAAAGTCGCGGTTAAAATTTTCTTTATTCGCGGTTTTAGTCGGCACAAATAGACAGATTCCGCGTTTAATTAGGGCGTCAGTTTATTTAGTACTGAAGGTCATTCGGCTTCTGATTCGCGGCATATAGGCGGAACGTAACCCCCGCGAATAAGGAGCTTTTACTGTATATGAATAATAACAATTGAAAGACATTACCGAGTTAACTCCAATACATGAATTTTATTGATGGAGTCAGTTAGTATTAGTGAAATATATGTCTCATTCTACTACCACCTACTGAATGCAGACCATGGTTATGTTAATTTC
>DWNE01000284.1:0-32650 GCA_018249875.1 Cecropterus toxeus | reverse complement strand
TCACTTTCGATGTATCAAACATAAAAAAAAATACAGACGAATTGAGAACCTCCTCCTTTTTGGAAGTCGGTTAAAAAATTCACCCTGAACGGGTTAAATTGGGAGTTGAAATAGTCTCAACTAGTTTCATGGGTCCAAGTCCAAGAAGTGGGAGAAAAAAATACCAACTAATCGGAAACAACTGATAAAAGAACACAGAGGAGGTGATACCGTAAGAAGTCCAAGACCGGAAGGGCACAAAAGTGTGCCCGTGGCCTCGCCACTTAGGTTACAGAGAAAGAGAGAGTAGTGTAACGGGTATGACGGAGGGATATCCTCTGTCACCTTCGTGAGAGTAGGGTGGATACCCTACCCTCGACATATGGATATGTTGGATAGCTCCACGATAAAGGATGGTGAAATAACATCAACACCCACTGCTGGCACCACCAATCATGTCAGGACCCGGCCTATGTACAGCAGTGGATCTCTAAAGTCTAATACATGGTTAGATTATAACATACTCTGCGCGAATGAAGACGCGGCTACTGCTAGTATGCAAATATATGTGTTAAAAAAATAGATTTCAGTTTCTAATAGCAATTTAGAAAGAAAGAAAGAAAGTTTTTAAGTATGTTTACGAAAGTTTCGGTTTCGGTTTCGGCCGAAACTAAGAGCCGGGCCGAAAGTTCGGTTTCGGTTTCGGCTGAAAAACCAGTTTCGGTCGGTCACTAAAAAACCTAGAATAACATCATTAAAAATATTATAAAAAGCGCCTGTAAATATATTTATGGCAAAATAATCAGAATGCACCAAAATATAAGGTGCACCTACACATACTTAATGGATTTATAATGGATATATTATAATTATGTCATACATACATGACTTAATGAAGATATTATGTATCATAGCGTCGGAGATAAAAGTGTTTTATAATTTTAATAACACAATAAATTTTATACGACATGATAATTCAGCTTTTTAACCTATTTTAATTCGAAGGAAAAATACCATCTCTAAGACTGAAAAATTATACATTCTAGCAGGAGTATTTGCTCCAAATAATATTAGTTCGATTGTCATAACCTTTTTTTTTATCTACAGAACAGATGCATCAAAACGCTTCGGTGGGGTTGGGATTGGCCCTTCGACGGAAGGTTCGTTCCCCCAGCCCAAGTACTGCACTACCCTACCCAGCCCCTGTGTGCAATCGAAGTACAGAAGTCTAGATGGGAGCTGCAATAATTTGAACAACTCTTTAAGATGGGGTGTTTCTAATACCCCATTCAGGCGTGTCCTACCACCAGATTATGGCGATGGTACGTACGTTTTTCGCAATTAATCAATACATTATAATAAAAATGAAAATTTTCGTGTCAATGCATTGAAAAAAATGTTTAGTGGATTGAGAATAAGTGATCAATTCTATAATTTTTGAATTATTGTCTGTGTTTGAAGTCAAATCAAATAAAACGAAATCAAGATGATACTTAGCTTTTATTTCATAACTATCCATTTTATATATCCAAAATTATTAAATACAATTTAAAGTTATACTTGAGTAATATTTTTAAACGCAACTGCAATTTTTGCTATTATATTATAGTTACTAGGGGAAAAAAAAGATAAAAATACATTCACTTATAGAAGTCGCAAGGGACATGAAACAAGATAGTGTTTCAATCGGCAAAAGTTTCAACTAAACGACGTTGGCTGTCGTAGGGCGACATACTTGGCACGTTTTTATGTATTTGAAGTCAATGGAGCATGAATCTCGTTGTTAAGCGGTCACCGCTCTCTAGACATTTATAACCAACTCCATGTAGACCAGTAGTCACATTTGAACTCGATGATAGATACGTAGGTACTCCAGAAGTCTAATTTGACAAGCCGTTTTACCATAAGCGTATTACCATATTCTTCAAGACGAATTTAAAAAGAACTAACTACTCTAAATAGGCATTTCTATCACCTTAATGTGTTCGTACTAAAAGAGGCTATCCTCACGATGGCTCGCTAAGAAACCTCAAAAGAGTCTTACATAATTAAATAATCTCCAAAAATCCTAGAAAATACGATACATACCTACCGTTGGTTTTAACACGAGCAAAACCTTGCCTTATTTCATTACTCTATCTGATATGCTATCCACCACTCATAAGAGGCTTAATTCTTGAATTTAATTAAATATTTTTTAAATAATATTTTCTATATGATTACACATTTGCAATAATTATTTTCAACGTTTCTAGGCATAAGTTCACCCCGCTTGTCCGCGGACGGATCACCGCTGCCCAGCGCGCGGGACGTAAGCGTGACAGTACACCGACCGAGCTACGCTCACGACACCGTCTTCAACGTCATGCTGGCCGTCTGGGGGCAGTTCATCGACCACGACATCACCGCCACGGCCCTCAGCAAGGGTAAGAGAACATCAGCTATTAAGTAATTATTAACGGCTTTTCGACGAATGCTTATAGACTCTGGATGTTAAAAGTACTGGTATTTGACAACCTAGAGTATAAATACTCAAAAATCGAACTCGAAATCCTTTGCTGACACTACATTTTTTTATTTTATTTTTATTTATTTATATCCAAAAAATAGTACATAGTTTTACAGTTTAACAGTCTGCCAAACTGTGCAACAGTTTGTCGGCAGCAGCTCCCGTGGATAGTACAACATAACAACAAATGTACTACTACTTAATTATTTATCTAAGTATTACCTATGCTTACATAATAATGAAAGTCTAATAACAGTTATATTCTGTAGCGTTCTTTGTGTCATTTCTAAACGATAAAAAATATAAAACAAAGTATAAACACAACCACGTACGTGTTAACTGTTAACTTTTACACACACACTCACACACACTCGTGCACATAAGAGTGTTTGTCGTGCGGGTCGATAACAAGACATCAAATAGAAAATAAATCAAATATGTCTGATTATGACGTAAACATATGCTCATAAATAACCATCACTTACTTTATTCTAGGTCTACGAAACATTCGCTTTGTCTGCAAGCGTAGTTTCGTAGCCACAACGAAAACTTACATTTGTTTTCAACGCACAATTACAGCGTCGAACGAAAATTAATTAACGCGAATAATTTGGGCTCCCAAGCTACTTAATATAATATCCCCAATACCCCCAGATATTCAAGTTTTCACTCGTCGTTTTGAAGATAAATGAGTTTCTAAATACGTCTTCCTTTATTTTTCCAGGAGAAAACAACAGTGCCCTGCTGTGTTGCGACACCGATCAGCCAGACCATCCGGAATGCTTCCCGGTGAAGCTGGACCCCGAAGATCCCTTCTACCAGAACTACAACGTCACTTGTATGGAATTCGTGCGATCAGCTTCCGCGCCTACTTGCCATTTCGGTAAAATTCACCTTTATCAACTTTGTTCTATCTTACTTATTTACTTTCAAAAATAATTCTATAAAAATTTATGATTTTTTTTTTTTTTTTCTTATAAAGATAATTTTATAATTAATCTAAACCTTCTGTCCGGTTTTATAATATGTTAGATTTTTTTAGAACCTTGAATATGTACAGAATGTGAAGAATCCTTTACATCTTAATCTTGAGGAGTGATTTTTAAAATTATAGGTGTAAGGGAACAGCTGAACCAAGCTACGGCATTTCTAGATGGATCAACAGTATACGGGTTTGAGGATACCAAGGCAAAACAGTTGAGAACTGGCATGAACGGCCAGTTGAGGATGCTGAAGATTGGAGCATGGGAACTACTTCCACCGTCCACAGACCCCGATGACGGATGTAACACTGAAGAAATGAATGCCAAGGGGCGCTATTGTTTTGAATCGGGTGGGTGTTTTTTTGGTTAAACTATTATCATATTCACACGTGCACGGCTATTTCAATTCAGAAATATTCGTTTAATATGCAAATTGATATGTTATAAAACGATTACTTTCTGAATGGAATTGAAAACAAAGTAACACTTAAGAACCCTAATTTTATTCTGAATTTAAAAAGAGGTAGACAAAATGTATTCATACAACATTTATACATAAAATACAGACAGAAAATACACAAAAACAAGTTTAAAATAGGAGTGCGACGAGTGTACTCCAAACTATGGAATACCTATACTCCATCCAATACTTCATCACTATTGCTTGTGGACAACTACCCATGCTAAAAAATACGCCAGGCATAATACATAATCCATGTAGATTATTGAAGTACCAAAGAAATTTGTCAGTCCAAGGTAGTTGGTTGATTTTACAGACGATGTTACGAATGTTCCACGTTTTTCAATATGTTTAGGCGATGAACGAGCAAACGAGAACCTCCACCTGACCACGATGCACCTGATCTGGGCGCGGCAGCACAACAGACTGGCAGCCATTCTAAAGAAGCAGAACCCAGCTTGGAATGACGAGGTCATCTACCAAGAAGCCAGGAGGATTGTCGGTGCGCAGATGCAACATATCACGTACGCTGAGTTCCTTCCCGCTATACTGGGTAAGTTTTGACGACTCTACGGTTTCAATTGAGTATTAATAAGTATTTATATTACCGACAATTTTAAGTAAGTGAAAACTGTTGAACAACAAACAGTGAAACGAAAATAACTGAAAAACTAATAACTAACTGACAATAAACTAAAAGTTTCTGGTGTTATGATAAGTGGTGAAATAAAACTGGGCTGGAAACACTTATAATATTTTCATCAAGTTGTACTATGTAAAAATTTGGTTTTCACTCCCTTGATCCTAAGACATGACATCATATAGTTATAGTTGTAGACAGATTATATAGTGCCACGTATTGTACATAAAATAAAAAATGTTACGTCCCTTCACGCTTTAATGAAGCAAATGAAAATATCGCATCATTTTTATTCTCATTGTGCGTTATTCCAAGAAGAGAATCAAAAATATACGTATTTTGGGATAAGAAAGAGGTCCCTTGTCAATTAGCCTTAAAGTTTTTTGATGATTATTATAATCATTGAAAACTTCCTTGTAACTTATGGTAACCATAAGTAACATAGCGAGTTACTACTATTCAGTGAATTTTATCCATTAGGCTAATTCTCCTTGCAGGTCACGACGTGATGTGGGCGTTGAACCTGACTGTTCAATCGGAGGGTTACACCAACATGTACGATGCCACTGTAGATCCCTCCATCGCCAACCACTTTTCCGCAGCTGCCTTCCGGTTCGCACATACTTTACTGCCCGTAAGTCATTTGTTTCATAATATGGAATTTAGAAATGAGCACGCAGCGTGCAGTCCACGTAAAGCTGAATATTTAGCCACTGACGACAATGGCTATTTGTAATCAACCCCAGATAAGATTAATCTTACTGGAGGTTGGCCACAGATGCGTTGTAACCCTTGAGTACTAAGTTGGAAAGGACTAGGTTGGAACGCCTCGGATGAGTATATTTCCCTCATCACATCCTATAGACCAGAACACTGCTACGCCAAAAATTGCAGTTTTCAGACAGAAAGAAATGTAGCAGTTCAGGAGATTCAGGAGTTAAATTACAAAGCGTTCTGCCACCTTAAATTTCTACAATTCACACAATTTAAGGATTTTACATCCACGTCCTTCCAACGAAAAGCAGAATGTGATTCCACCGAAAAGCAGAAAGCAGAATCCGGTCGTACCACGTTTGATCCAATATATGATATTAGACTAGTTATCATGGAATGGGTATATAGTATGTACTGGGTATTCAGAATACGCTGTTTTAATTTCATTGCCTTGCTGCCTATATTTCGACCCAGTTGCATGGATTGTGGTTATTATAGTTTCGCCATGACACGGTCCATGCAACTGGTCTGTCATACCGGGAGCAAAGAAATTAAACATTTTATCGTAAATACCCGTTACATACTTAAATAAACCCGATTTGAATCAGCAATGGAATTCCAGGGCATGATCCAGAACGTAGAGCTGAGCACGGGCTCGGTGAGCTACACGCAGCTGCACGCGATGCTGTTCAACCCGTTCGCGCTGTACCGCGCCGCGGGCGCGCCGAACGCTGTGCGCTCCGCGCTGCACACGCCCGTGCACGCTGTCGACCCACATGTTACTTTCGAGGTGAGCTCCTTGTGGCATAGCTCACAAAGAGCTATGGCTCAAACTTAATATGAGTATGTGCGATGTTAATAAAGTAAAATGATTTTTCAGGCTCTTATCGGGGAGAATTCCCAATCTTGCCGCCAAAGACTCCGGAAGCTCATTAATCCTCTCTTACTTCAACCAGGAAATAGGTTCATAAATTAAAATTTCCACGACAGCGGTGACAGATTCCATGAGGACAATTTTATGTAGTACTACTATCGATGAAAATAAATATACAACAGCGATTACACTGCAGTTATAAGGAAGAATAAATGCATGTCATATTATGTTTATTAAATATTATATATTTTTTTTGTTTCAGTTAAGCAATCATTTATTCGAACGACCAATAGCTAACGCCAACATTTCGTCAACAAACCCGACGGCTGAAGGTATGAAAAGAGGTCCTTGTGGACTTGATCTGGTCTCCCTAAACATTCAACGAGGGAGGGACCACGGTCTACCATCATACCCAGCTTGGAGAGAACATTGTGGGTTCTCCAGACCAACGAACTTCGATGATCTAAGCGAAATATTCAACAATGTCTCGCTAACAAGAATCTCTGATATATATTCGTGAGTATTCTATTTTTATTTTTATTACATTTTTATTATATATTTTTTTATTTACAAGTAAGTTAGTACAATATAAATTATTACTTGCTACTTTGCAAAGTGGTAGAACGACTGTTCTACGACCGGGAGAGGTACTACCGCCATACCTATATCTGTGAAGCAGTTCGTGCGATTGATATAGTAGCTGGCTCAAATTCGTATGAGATGACAGTCTTAATCGTCCTCGGGACGCGCATCATTGTTTGATTTCATATAGAACTCCTGCTCTATATGAAGTTATTTACAGTCCATGGGCGGTAGTGATCACCCGCTATCGGGTGCCCTACATGCTCATTTAATTCTTAAATATGACTGCCCTCAATTTGTCTGTTAACGGAAATATGTTGCTGAGTCGCACAAACACTTTATATTAAAGAGCAATCTGTCACGGAGTGATTTCGGGCTCTATCCACGTCTGATTGATTGGTGTGTGTTAATGGCACCAACAATATATAGAGTTAGAAGGCATTGATATTAGTTTGATTAAGTTATATTCTTGTGGAGTCACTGATTCTACAAATATACATATTATTTGTTTCAGGAGCGTAGATGACATCGACCTATACACGGGGGCCCTGGCCGAGGAGCCCAGGGGACGGTTACTAGGGCCCACCCTCACCTGCCTCATAGCTGACCAATTCTTACGGCTCAAGATTGCTGACCGCTTCTGGTACGAGACCGGAGATGAAACTGTTGGTTTCACTTTGGGTAAGCAGGCTTTTCTTCTTGTACAAGGAAATATTATTTCAAGGTAAAGGTACATGGTATTTTGAGTCCTAGATATAAAATCGTATGATCTAGGGCTCCAAATGTAAAAAATCAGGTATTCGACCTGGACTTATGTTAAGATTCATAACACCGTCAAGAAAAGGGACTAAAGGATGTTGAACATACACTCTTAAATTTAAATTAATTCATTGTCAATTATTATTATCCTACTGCTGGGTACTCAGAATGAGTAGACTTCACAAACAAATGAAATGGTAGACTTCACACATCTTAGAAACTTTTTTAGGGAACTTTCAGGTGTGTAGGCACAAAACTTTATAAAAAATTGTGATACATGTCTGGAATTCGGACCACGGATACTTTATTGAGAGGTGGAGTTTCAACCAATATAATTATGTATATCATTGTGAGTTTTTATTACATTTATTTTATTGACAAAAAATTGTAACCTCGAAACGTATGACACCTTCCTTCCAGCAACTACTTGTCACTGTCACTTGTCGCTGTCTGATCAACCATTCCATTATTTGTTCCAGAACAACTAACGGAGATCCGACAGACGACCCTGGCAGGAGTAATCTGTGCCAACGAAAAGCTACTGGAGCATGCCCAGCCTAAAGTGATGGAGACCGTCAGCGCCACTAATCCGCTCGTGGACTGCGCAGACCTTCCGCAGCCTGACTTCAGCCACTGGACTGATGCCACCACATCCAACAGAAAGACACCAAAGTAGTAATAATGAACATGTAATGTGACATCAAACTTTAGTGAATTGTATAAGTGAGTTTAATTTTGTTTTTTGTTTCGTGTGAATTGATGGTGACTTAGGGCATACGCTAAATTTTCAGGTGCACGCTCGCGCGTTTGAACAGTAAGAGTTAACGCTAATAAAATGCAAGGCGTGTGAACGCGAAACGCGTTTTTTGTATTTGAAGTAGCAAACGAGCACGCACTGTTCACTGCAAATGAACTGTGAGTTACTTCATATAGAATATGAATTTTATGTAAAGTCAATCATACCATATGATACGGGCACCCTGTTCGTACCGCGCAAGTTTTAGCGTTCTCCCTTCAGTAGTAGAATAACATAAGCTGTAAGAAAGACACACCTTTATGTCATAAACAAGAAATTATTTTTTACATCAGCTATGGATAGCTGATGTAAAAAATAATTTCCTCCAGGGATTAGTCTTAAAATAAAGAAAATTGATTAGGAAAAAGGCACGTAAATAGCGAAGATGAACTGGCTAAATTTTGAGCTGTCAGGCAAATTAACTATACCTGTAAATTTAATATATAATAAAAATATAGTCGTGTAAAAATATATAAAGATATAGTAAGCGACTCTTTTCATCAAAGCTATAAAAAGATGTTTTTTACTGGCAAAAATGCGATGCATGCAACTCCTAAAAGGTGCGATATTGTGTTTCCAGATTTACGATAGTTTGTTCTCAGTGAAACTCGTCGCAAATAAAAGCTAACTACTTATTGTTCAATGTGATTTAATTGTACAAATTAACAAGTACAGCATGTTTAAAGAAATATTATACTACATGTACCTGTTATTACATCATTTATACATTTTTAGGTCATTAACAATCGCTACCAATTAGGAGTACCTGCCTTATTATTTGGTTACCTACTTAGTTTATAGTGGTATACATTTTTATATAAATAGAATTTAGGTAATATTAAATGTGTGCGTGATTTATTTAGGTATTGCAATAATGATACAAATTGTTGTGATTGCATACAAGAATATAACGGGTAGCACACTTATAATTATCATAATGTATAGAATTTCCAAATTTACGTGTTTGTAGTATGTGTTGATGTCACACTTTGAGAATAAAAGAGACCTAATGGGAAATTTGCCAGTTTGTATAATAATTAGAAGAGTTCCCTAAAGTTTAAAGGTATACAGGTGGTAGATCCAGTGTTATTCGACCAGGGAGTTACCACCACACTCATTACTAGCCTGAGGCAGTTCCTGCGTTTCGATGACGGGGTGTGGTTGCCGATTCCCTTATTAAATTATTTATGAGACTACCATCTTAGACCTCGGGAGTAGCAACGCATCTGTGATTGACTTCAGACAGAACCCCCCTTTTTATGTGATTTGTCTCCAAAGTGATATTTGTTTTTCTAGAATGAAATCTTTATTTTTTAATTCCAACGTTATAAGAAGTAGCTTAAAATGGGTAACTAGATTTGCAGAATGATTTTGGTTCTTTTCGCTCTCATTGTGTGACTGTGATATGTTGAATATTTATGTTTGTACTATGTATATGTTTTGTTTTATTTATATCCACCTCGCATAATAGCATAAAGTATTATTAAGGGTGATAGTATAACGTACCTATATCTACTGTTATGAGTAATATAACAACTTTACGAAATAAATGGCCAATTATATATACCAATCGTGGTTTCATTTTGTTCATTAAGCATTTCCTACTTAATTTTATCATATGCGTGAAATTATATAAAAAAAGAAAACATGTTTTTTGTAAAAAAAAATGGTCCTCAGGCGATTCCATATATGACTCATAAGATCGTATTATTATTTGGATGGCCGTAGGAAGACGTTGGCCTTGCTGGTTTGGACCTACCGCGGACAACAGATACACTTAAATACTACAAGACAGGCGGTTATGAACCTTACATTAATTTAATAAGAGTTATATATGTTCTTGTAGCTGCAAAGTTATTGGCTGGTTGGATATGAAGCCTAGCTGACGTCAGGTGTTGGCGTATCCTGGACCTTGATCAGGACTCGTGATATAATCAGTACATACAATGGACCATCTCCGACTGCGCAAGAAAGGTAATGTTTTTCGAGGGTTTGTTGGTATGTTTGTTTATATGTACAAGTACCTATGTCTATTTCTCTGACCCTACAGCCCGGCTTAACGAATTGTAACACATGACATATAATTGATCGTCATTACAATATTATAATATGGCGCCTGTAAACAGAACAAAGGAGGGTGGCGAATGTTATTACGATAGATTATATGTTTTGTTCTTTTAAAATTTAATTTATTTCATGATTGTAGCACTTATTTTGTTTCTTTTAGTAATTACTGTATAAAGTACTTGGTGTTTTTTTCATAATAATAACTTTATATGACAGAAATTGACCACTGTTCCGAAGAATTAAAATAAATTATTTGGATACACGATTACATTGTCTTCATAGTGTGCATGTTTTCATTGTAGTAACGAAATACATCCGTAAATTAATTCGGCCCCGAAACTGCAACGGGAACAGCAGTGTAATGATGTAATCTAGCCAATCTAGGCTTGTTACTAACCAAGAGATATTTGTATGCTAATTTGATGGGCTCGTAGAATTATTTATATGTTGCTAAACTAATCAAAGCGCATAGCTTCGCAACTTGTAGGTATACATTGTCACTATAAAGAGTTAAACGACGATAGGCGCGGTCAGGAACCGCTAGTGGAGTTTCTTGTTTGCAAAGTCTAGAGCACGATAAGTTGCCCTGCTTGTTAAGGTATGCAGTAAATTAATTATTTCATTTATGTCATTTATAAAAGCCCCATTTTTTAATTTTTTTAACAAACCTAATACCAACCTATATCTTTTTTATTTATAATTTAGATAGCGCTTTTTTTATTACTTTTTTATTACATAATTTCTTAAGAGGAACAACACATTTTTTATTTATTTCGGCGTACCAAACGAGCATGCACTCCACCTGGTGGTAAGTGGCCACTGCTGCCCATGGACATGTGTAAGAAACTTTATTTAAAGAGAGAGATTTTCAGAGATTCTAACTGATATCAATCACAGGCTCGTTGCAACTCACGACGACCGTACTGAGTTGGTCGCCTCATATCAAAGTGAGTCGGAAACGCATATTTATGGTTAATCAATGCTACCTGCAACCTACATGGTCCGTACAATGAAACCCGATAACAGTCCCATACTGAGCTAGCACCGGGCGCCTTGGCATTGAACACGCAGATAAAACGAGTCTGGCACCGCTGATTGACACGTTGGCGCGCATAGCAATGTGCATTCAATTATGTCATAACTAGGCTCGCCAGCCTTGACGCGCTGAATTTCAGGAAATTAACGAGAAAAGGCGAAACTTTTTTTACTTTGTAACTTTTATAACCTGGAGAAAGCGTAAAGCATGCAGTAAGTAAGCATGTAAAATATTGGTAAATGGCCACCGCCTCCAATGTACATTTGTAATTAACCCCTGTAATAATCAATCAAATCAATCTTACCTTAATGCTACCTCTGAAGACTAAGTTGGAGCACCTCGGATAAACCCTTTGTGGTTTGACTCAATAGACACCAACGACAACCTATTTCTGCTTCGATCAAATATGTACTAGATTAAAGGTTACGGCACCAAAAACGGCAAGAGAAATAAGAGCGCAAATGAAATTGTGGTCTTATTTCGATTTAGTATCGTCCAATCATAGCCAACGAGCGGACACGATTTAATACCACAGTGTGCTTTTAAAAATTGCGAAAACAACCACCGTAACAGTGAGGCTTCTGAAGGAGTGTCTTTCTTTAGGTAAGTACATATTTGATCGAAGTATTTCTGCCAAATAACAGCAGTGTTAAGGACTGTTGTATTCCGGTCTGAAGGGTGTGCTAAGAGAGACATTAGTTCAGAATATGCACTCTTAAAGAAATTAAACAAGTAAAGTAAATTAATTCTCCAAATTTATTCAAATATTAAAATCAGCGGTAATAAAGCATACTTTAATTAGCGGACCAAAAGTAATGAAAAAATTCTCACGCCGTTTTTGGTACTCAACGATGACAAAAACGGCCTTACTGCTAACTTTTATAATAAATTCGAACAAAAACAAATAAGAGATTAAAATAGGCTTCTTAGTTTTTTCATTACTTTCTTAGCATATTAAGTACCTTTTCCTAAACGGAAAAAACAATAGCAATCGAACGACCACCTTTCAAGAAAAATATCTTCAAAAGCTCTAAAAATCGGACATCCTGACTGGCATGTTGATGGTTGGCAACCTAGTCATAAAGTCATAACGCCCATACTCAAGCAATAAAATGTTGATAAACATTTTTTATGTAGTAGAAGTAGCTGACAGTTAAACAGTAGGTCCACCTGTTTATAAGTGGTTACTTCGCATACTCACAAATCTGTACACATTGAAGCTAATAAACATAAGAGTTATACCTATCGGAAACGTAATCCAGATTAGCTCAGATCATCCAGAGGAGCAATTTGAAACAATGTATGTACTACGTATATGCCCAAATCACCGTCGAATGTTTCACCTTTTTATCGTGAAACAGAATTAATGTTGGTATAGATAGGGACCTACCTACTCGAGATACATGGAGATGCTTTATGTTGCGTATGAGTAACTAAAGGGTAAAAAAACTGATGCACTAAATTAAGTTTTATTTAACTTAGTTTTTTCTCGATTACTCATTTAGAGAAAATCCGTTTACTAGATATGTGTCATTGGATTAAGACACGCTCAGAACAGGGGGTTTAAGCTTAAGCTAAAACACAATAAGATGCCGCTTCTGAAGTCTAAGTCGGACATCGCTTATATAAGTTTGTAAAAGAAACTCTTTAAACGGGTGCCTCCATCACTATTCTTCCATCGTAAGACACGTCGAAGGATAACGTACCATCCGCATCATCGTAGCGGCCCTCCACGATTCGGTTTACGCGTTCTTTCCTGCCGTGAACGTGCAAGATGTGGAAAGTTTCCTCCTGAGGTATTCCCGGAGCAATATGACATGGGGCTCTTTAAGAAAGGTGCAAAAAGAACTCTCCTCCAAATCAAATGTCCGTAGGCGACAGTGATTAGTATAATAATAATAATAAGTCCTTCGACATTCATACACATCCACCAAAACGCTCAACCTTCTTCACGCTAGAGATAAAACTGACGGTTATTTTATTCTATCACCTTAAAATTTTCATAATTATGATTGTATTTTTCTTTCATATAATATTATATAAGATTTAACTTTATCCGCAGACCGGAGGTGTGCAGGACGGAAAGTTAAGCTAATCTTATCTTCTTATCATAGATAATATTAGTATAGATATATCAAACTCGTTCAAAGAGGCGGAATTTCTTACATTCCGTATATTTTCCTCGCCACCCTTCATAATATCGATATTTTGTATAAGATTACATGAATACTGGCCTGTGTGATTCCTATTTTCCGTCTAGAAAACATATTGATTATCTAAATATATATAATTCAAAGGTGACTGACTGACTGATCATAGTGATCTATCAACGCACAGCCCTAACCACTGGACGGAGCGGGCTGAAATTTGGCATGCAGGTAGATGTTATGACGTAGGCATCCTCTAAGAAAGGATTTTGATCAATTCTATCCCAAGGGGATAAAATAGGGGATGAAAGTTTGTATGAAAGCTAGTAAATATATATGTAGATATTAATGGACTAGAATAATCTATAAAAAATTAAGTCTTTCTGCTTGTTTCGGAAAATTTAGGAAACAACCAAAATTTGACGCTTTCAACATCACCCATGTTCGATTTATATTCATTACAGATACTTTAAGGTTTCCTTACGATGTTTTCCTCCACAATCAAAGTATTTCTTTTTTATACGGACACATTCTTGCGTGTGGACTAAAAGTTATTTGGATAGAAATTACGGGGGCGGATTTATAGTAAAAAATAAAATATCAAAGCGCCTTGGCATTGACGGTGCTGGGTAGGCAAACGAGTCCGCCATTTCTGTGATTAGCGTTGGCGAGGAGTAATGTGCACTGGATTATGTCATAGCCATAGACGGAGACACCTCATAGACTCCGAAAAGTATGGAAGAAGAAATGATCTGATTGAAGACTGAAGTCTGATTTTTAACCGACGTCAATAAAGGAGGAGGTTCTCCATTCGTCTGCATTGTTTTAAGAATTACAAAATATAAAACAAAAGCGCATCGTACCAGTTATGTCTTGCTGAGCAATAAATCTAAATTCAACAGTATGTCCAGGGTACCAAATAATAATATATTTTTTTTAATGAAATATATTGTTTACGACAATTATAAAACAGACCTTAAATAAAAAAAAACCGGCTGTGACATAATTATGTAATACAATATATAGATGAACATTCACCTGTTTTCATATAGGTACATTTACTTAACATACTTTTGTATTTCTGTCAGACATTTATTTCGGGAATTTAGTACTTATTTCCACGTTTATTTATAAGTAGGTCAATGATAAACAGTATTGATTTTTCTCGCGGATAAATTTGTAAACACGCTTCAGTATGTGGGGCAGAGAGCTGTCAGTAAAATATATTTTAACCTTCTCTTCCACGTGGATCTCCTCCTGTCCGGGGTAGTAAATATCTCAGACTCTTGTCGACTAAAATTCCGTGGCATTCTCTACGGTACCGGGTCACAAGAAAGTCTACGCATTACATTAGTAGCCCGGTAACGTAGGCCGGCTATTATTAATGCCAGCCACGTCTTGTTTAGCAGAAGCACCCCTCAATGGTGCCACTTATTTAATGAACGTGCAGTAAGTACACACGGCGCCAAGTTCTGATGACCGAAATTAGATATAGCCGAATCTGTTTCTATAAGCTCATGAGAAGACAGAGTGGCTCTCAGCGAGAATGTGTAACTAAGTGACCGGGAAAATGCGTCATACTCTTATGCCTCCATTCCATCACGAGCACCACTGCTTCACAAAAGAATCGTACTGCCTTTCATATAAAAAAAAATAAGTGAAGAGGAGAGCATTTTTGCCCAACAGAAGAACAGAAATGGAATGAGAAAACAGTCAGTTTAAGTTAGGCGTATTCGTGTACTTAGCGTAGAAAGAAAAAAAAAACCACAAACATTAACCATTTGAATGTTTGGTAGAAAGTGTACTGAATTAGGAGTCTAATGAATCGTCACTTCTCAGGTCATATCATAGCACTCATAACGCACGCCAACACAGCCGCTGTCAAATAAGCGGTGGTAAGAAACTCAATTACAATAACAAATGTGCCACCCAAGCATACAGGAATAAGAGACAATATGATTTTGGAAGGTGTTGAACCCTGTGTGGTTTGACTAGTGTATAACAGTGTAAATAACAACAGTGTTAAACTCTGCAATAATAAATTGAGGCGTTTCCACTTAGTTCCCGAAAAATATCAGTGGTTAATCTGTAGGTACTAATATTATGAAGCAGTAGAGTTTGTTTGGTTGTACGCGCCAATCTCAGAAACTACTGGTTCGAATTGAAAAAATCTTTCGTTTTGAGTAGTACATTTATTCAGGAAGGCTTTAGGCTATAATTATAACATATATGTTTGTTCTATCTTATGCAGTAGCGGGTGCAACCGCTTAGCACAGCTAGTCTCTAGGGTTGATTACACATTTCCATACGTAGTAGCTATTTTTTTAATAAAAAAGAAAACTAGTAACAGCTTATAACAACAATTTCGCTCAGGTTACAATTCTATATAGAATCTGAGACGCCTCAGATTACCTACATACCAAACAAATCGACTTCCCACAGAAAATAAATTATCTATTCGCAATGTATAGGTACCTATTTCCATTAAAATCGCCATGTTGCGATTAATTCCGGATACTGCGTACTATTTACGTAATTTAAACGCCATTGTCTTCATTCTATTTTTACAACATTTAAATATAAGTAGGTAGCTAATACTTTTTAACTGAATAAAGCCTTTCAGCCCTTCTGCTTTCAGACTTAAAATCAAGTGAAAGTAGCGCTGCTGTTGTTTTGTTTTGAAACAAAACGTAAGAAGACTTGCGTCTTTCGATCTCTTATACGTATCTACTTCCTACCTTCCTATATAATTACTTGAACTTAACCCTTTATTCTCGAGCCAATTAAATAATTATGCAGTTGATAAAACACCCTGCTCGCGCAATCAAGTGTAAGACACCTTACTAGGCACTGAGTATATCAGTCTGTTGACGTAACAGAGAGCCTTGGCGAATATGGCGTGCAATTTTGATAAGCTAATAACACGTCCGTGAGGTAGGGAACCTTTATGTCACGGAGATATTGCACGCGTAATTGGTGTTTGGCGAATGCACGTGCGCAGGCGCCGTAATGCGTTTTCTACAAGGTTTCAGTGCTTGCGAGATTTTTTCCAGGTGGCAGAACCAATGTAGTTCGCCCGGGGAACTACCGCCGAAGCACCTTTTTTCGTGAAACAGTTCTTCGTTTCGATAGGAGGGTGTGGTTGCCAGCCCACTTATATATGAGGCGACCATCTTAGTCCTTGGGAGTAGCAACTTATCTGTGATCGACTTCAGATACAGCCCCTGTTCTATATGAAGTTACTTACAGATGTCCATGGGCGGCAGTAACCACTTACCATCAGACGGATTGCATGTTCGTTTGCTATTCTTGTAAATAAATTATGTATTGACACTAATGCAAATATTTTTATAGGCACTAAAACTGAATCTATTTATGGCTTTTTCGAAGCTTCATTTTTCTAGCCATAAGCACTTTCTTGCAGGCGTTTTTACCATCTTTTCCGATCCGGTGGTAGTGTAAGAAAAAATACTGTAAATAACAATTTGTAAGTGCCCCCGTAGGCCTATACAAAATAAAGACATTTCATCTAAAAACCCTGGCTAAGTTAGCCAAAGATTTTTATTCTCTCTTATATAATTTGATTTAACAAAACAGTAAACTAAAATAATGAAGGTATATATTTGCTGCTCTCTCTTTGTGTCAGCGGTTAACATTAAAAAGCCATTTTAAACTATAACCTTTATTATATAACGTTATAATTACGAACACATTAAAAGTATATATACCTATGTAGTATAATAAAAGTTGTATTTCATAACTGGGATAATAAAATTTATAAATTCTTATTACAAAGCAAAAAGATATGCACGTATTCTAAGTTCACCAGTTAGTGACCTAAGGGATCCCCCCTCCCTTAGGTCACTAACTGGTGAACTATCCAAATATGCGGATTAAAGACATACGGAACTATGATAGGTCATATATAGAGTGTTCCAAAATTAACGCAAGATTTTGAATTTGTCATCATTTGTGCAGTAAAGTGTTGGCAACCCTAAAAAAACAACATTTCGACTCCTGACAGTTTAGGGTTAGTAAAAATGGAGCTTTACACTATAAAACAACAAGTCTCCATTATTGAACTATATTTCAAAAATAATGAAACTTAGCGACCGCAGTTTCTAAGTATATGCACGTATTCTAAGTTGAATACAAAATATGGTCGGAATAGTGTTCTTAACAGTTGGAAAACTTGGCCAACTCTCATTTTCACCTAATTCTTTATTAGTTAAAAAATGAAACAATTGGAAAAGCCCGTGAGACAATTCAATTACTGCATGACACATTTCCAGGTCGTACTCTCTCGTTTCGGTGATCAAAATTGGACAACTAGATCGTGTAATTTGACAACATTAGATTCCTTTTTATGAGGTTATTTGAAATCATTGGTTTTTGATATTTCATAAATAACTCTATGCTATGTACTTTATGATCCAATAAAAAAAATAACAATAAAAAGACTAAAAACAAAACAAAAACTGTGTTATCTATTTAATTCAAATGTTGCGTTAATTTTGAGATACCTATACATACCCCACTCTGATCAATTTGTCGAAATCCGAGTACGAATCATACAACTCGACGAAAAACACACTTAAAAGATTCCAATTACCCACATAGGGCGTCATACGGTCTTGTTATAATAATTTCCCCAGGAGAATGCCACCGCTTGTAAACAATAACAAAATGACATCGAGAATCGAGAACTTTCTGCGCAATCACTACTTCGATAACGTAGTATTTATAAGTGATTAAAATTATAAAACACATAAAACAAACACGTAAAACAACATAAATATAGGCGGATAACAAAATCAAATTATTTATACAGATAACTTATCATATTTCTTCTGCTTTAGTGACAGGATTATTTAAAACAAAAAGATGCAAATACACAACAGGCTGAATAATTTTTGTTTTCTTCTTTAATTGAAATACCTAAAAGAAAATCATTAAAAAAATATCGTTATATTGTATGAATTTGTACCGATAAGATCGGTTTGGAACATTAATAAATCATGTGGACTTTTATCTGTACTTACCTAATGTCTTTCAACAAATATACATTTACATATTATATACAAATTATTTAGAAAACGTCAACTCATTTATATCATACGATTTTTTAGTGTCCGATAGTATACAATTTAGAAATCAATAACAATAATTATCGTTATTAATTTATATTTCCCACCCATTTCACGATGCTGTCACTTCTTTTTTATAATTATAAGGCTATTAAACATTTTTAACTTGTTAGTTTTTACCTCAGCGTTAATTTTTTTTTAAACCGATCGATACTGGCGGATCCAAATTATTCGTTTAGAACTTGGTCCAGCTGAAAGTTTGTAAACAATGTGATAGTGAAAGTAAAGGCTTTCTCTAAGGAGAAATAGCTACGTAGTTTCCGAAATATTTCTGAACTTTTGCGCCTTATAGATATTTATTTTCAAATATTCATTATAAAACATACCTACAAATTGTACATAGGTAATTGAATTTAAGAAAATATTAATATTATACATATACATATTATATTTTTTCAATACATATATATATTTTTTATTATTATCGTACTGCTTAACGTACGCAAAACCTTAGTGACGCATTTCACAGTTGAAAAAGGGTATTGAATGGATTGCCTTAAAACTAGTGTAATCCAACCACATTTTATACATCCTTCCTGCGATGTGTACTAGAACGTTGAAAAGTGTATCTTAAATACATGTGTTATACGATAAGGTCATGGCTTGGCGAGCGAACGCCGCGTGGCGCCGGTCACGTGTCACCTTCTATCGACACGTGACGCGGGGGAGCACGTGTCCCCAATTTAAACATATCATCCGCGCATCGTTGAGTTACAAAATTACCCCGTTTTGTGGGAAAAGAAATATAAACTTCTGGAAACATCTAACCTACATTATTTTTATAATAGATGCAAAAGCAATCAAACAGACATTATCTTCATGATGCGTAAAGAGAAGTTGTAAACTGTTATTAACGCTATTTTATATATTTTGTTATGCCATTGTCATTAGCCCATATACTTAGCATGAATTAATTCATAGATCTACGAGTTTGTTGAATGTTTAAAAAGGTTTTTGATATATATTGAATATTCACTCGTTTTTCTTAACTATTCGTATTAAGTTCAATCAAGGTAGGTACCGCTGGTCACTTAATCTATAGGCAGTTGTACAATGAAACTTGAGCGCGTTGCCCTATTTACCAAACAAGACATAGAAGGTAAGCTAGTGGCGTCGTGCAAGAATATCTTAGCTACAAGGCTAACAGGCCCGAGTGACACTCGCTGTCCTTCGAAAGTCTTCTTAGTCTAATAATTAACATAGACTCATAAAAACGACTTACTTAAAATAATGTCATAGAAAAAAATCTATCAAAAAATATGTACTTGCTCTCTGTAACAAAAATAAAATATAGAGTTATCATGTTATAAATAAAATGAATGTCTTCAACTGGCAAAAATAAAAAAGCGAACGCAAGGGGAGTTTGAAATAAAGGGATGGAAACACAGGAATACGCACGTATTGAATTCTGTGGTGGGAACCAGTTTTGTTGTAAAAGCGGTTCTAGCGATGCGATGCGCCGATCGGCGTTAAGTCTCGAATGAACTCGATGTTTGCTTCTCCGGTGTTCTAGAGTTGCATGCCCTACGTAAACTAGCTACACAAGCTAATAAAAACCTTAGTACACCGTAATAACGATTTTCTTGAGTGCGTAAAAATAAGTAATTCTACACGTGAGCGTCGAGATTGTTCTTTAGCAGCTGCTTTGGTTGTTATTTTATACTTTTTTTGCTGTTATGTAGAACATTAAACCGGAACAGGAGTGCGCTTTACGGTGATATTTCACTAATTATGATTAATATGGTTTCTAATTCTAAGATATTACTATTATTTATCAGTTTTTTTGTTAGTTCGAGTATAGATGAAAATAGTAGTATTTTTACAGGTCATTTAAATTGAAGCATTAACTTATAAAATTGATGCTTAGAAAACACTTCATAATATATAACTAGTTCTATGTTTTTATGAGTATGCTAATCACAGTAAATGTAGGCGTACCGTGAAAATTCAAATGTTCTGATCTTAATTTTAAATATATTTTAGGTATGTAACGAATACATTGGTCTGCATTGTGTGTTTTCAGCCTTAGCTGCATAACAATAACTGCTATAACACTTTTAACACATTGAAGATACATACGGTATGTAGTAATTTCATAAAACAACTTCCGGGTGGAAAATATTTTAACCCTAAAGTGACAGTGTGTGTTGCCAAGAATCTCTGCAGAAGGATTACCTACCAGTACCTATAGTATTCAATACAATGCAACCTCGGTTAATAATTAATATAACGCAGCATAGCCATTGCTGAGACGTTTTTTCTCAACATAGTCCAGGAAAACTTCAAAAACAGACGGCAACTAAAACTATTAGGTATTCTATTTTCAAAGAATATAGATCAGAAAAGATAGAACGTTTACTTATAACACATAGGTTTACTGCACACGTCTGTACAACACAGTCAATGCACTGCACATTGATTTATTGATTATATTTATTTAGGTGACACGGAGGCTAGCTTCGGTAGCATACGATGCATGTTACTAAAGATTGTTAAGGCTTGTAGAGTTTAAAATATTGTCACCATTATATGTCACAGAAAGTTATTAATAAAAAAATATGTCTATATGTCTCGTATGACTGTAAACCAAAACAGCAGTTATCAAACGCATTTAAATAGTATTATAGCTCTTTGGCAGCTACATACCAGAAATAATTATAAATTCTTATCAGTGTTGTTTCCATTTATTGTTGTATTAAAATAAACCGCGCTCCCGAATAGCAAAATTTGTATATTTTGTTTACTTACCTATGTATAGCTAGGCAAGTATTTCACATATTGTGTTTACTTTAATAAACCATTTACTTCAGTGATAGACGTATATTTTTGTTTATATAATTGTTCAATATACATTTGTTCAATTTTCTTCAATGGATTAAAAATAAAGATGCAACACTGAACTATTCAATTATAATGTTTGTGTGAAACATGAAAAGATGCAAATGTTCTCCTTTGGCACCACACATCTATTTACGAAGCAGTCTGTCAATTCAGTCATTAATCAAGTAATACCTATTAGTATAGTTAGGTAGGTATCTAAATATAGATCGTCGAGACCGTCGGGAACTATTTGTCCGGGTGCAAAAATGTGTTATGCACCTCTCGTCCTCATAGTAGGGGTCGTTGGCCGAACGAACGCAAAAAATTCAACCGCCCTTTTGATTCCAACACCAAATATACATACATACATAATATTACACTTAATGGTATGTAGTCCATGTTTGTCGTGTAAGACTTGAAAGCTCTTTTAACGATGAAATATATCATAATACAGCTGACAATGATGTAAGGCACTAATTTTTGGATGAAAATACGCGTACCTACAACTGACCAAAAGTAAAATATCAATCAATGAATCAGGACGACAAAAATTTTGCCAAAAATTCCCTGCTTTTATACTGCCATATTTTGAATAAGATTAGAAAACTAGTTTATATGCGACCATAACAGAGGCAGTCAGCAATTAATTATGATGATGATCATTATGAAACAAAGCAAGTGGTCCAGGCTGGATCGACCTCGTATCAAGTGAATAATTGCACCCTCGTAATTTTACCCTTCATTGTAGATACTACTAGTTCAGTCCTTTTAACGACCTATTATCTATATAATTTAAGAAATAAAATAACATAGATGATCTCTGATCTCTGATGATTGCAAATATAAAAAAAATGGATTTATATATAACAATTACCTTCATTTTAATTTTTAACCGACTTCCAAAAAGGAGGAGGTTCTCAATTCGTCTGTATTTTTTTAAGCAGTTATTATTCATATTGTAAAAAAAAATCCCAGTAAAAATGAGTAGGTACATAAGAGGTAAATAAAGCTTTTTTTGTTTACTTATTTTTACCGTCGAAAACACTTAAAAAGGCAGAGTACTCAGCTTAGCACAAATATAAGTGAAATACCTCGCTTATGTCTTATCTTGAACTCATCCCGATTCAAATGTCGTTTGTCGCAACCATCAAGTTATTTTGCAATGCGTTTACCTACAGGATATTATAATATATTATTTTTCCTACAATTAAATAAAAGGATCAACAAATAGACGTCTGGCTTTCCTAACATCTAATTTACTTTAATATCTCATAGCGCGCTTGTGGGTGTAAATATATAACATAACATCAATTAATGTCATGAGTAGGTACTCATATGCTTGTGTCCACATGAATATCAGCGCATAGGAAGTCGGGGTCCCTACTGCGCGTGCGTAATACGCCATACGGTATAAAAATATACCTATACAATGTGATATTATAGTGCACAATTCATCGTAGTATATAGATAGCAGTCCGTCGTTTATAGTTCACGTATTAATTTTCAGCTATGATTAACCTGGGTTTTACCTAACGCCTCTTTCCAAATCAGGTATAGATAAATGATAATAGACGTCTTTAAATTACGCTCAGAGTAGAATATTAGGTTCTCTGTATATATATAATTTATGGAAAATGGATGCTATCTACATTGACAGTTGACAAAACAACAAAGAAATCACTACCTGAAGATAGTAGGGCTTTTGGGAAGAATTAGATTGAAGAACGAGTAGCATAGTGTTGGGATTCAGATAGTTCATCAAACTGATCAGTCTTAATTACATTAGTGATGGATTCATCACAGTTATCAGGTTATCTTAGCCATTCCTCGCTCCAGCGCGGGGGCGGGCGCCGGGTATTTTTACGAGTGACGTGCTGCGCGCTCCACCAGGCGACTCGTAGCCATAGTGCCAAGAAACAAGCGCAAGCGGGCTAATTACAGGCGTTTTTAAAACATCAAAATGTGCGTTTGACGTATGTTGTTTGTTATTATTTCCCTACTAATTACTGCGTCATTAGTTGACGTAAAGTACAATGCTCGAATCAATAATCTACAATTTAAATGTACACGAAAATACTATCGTAGAAAGTATCACGACGGATAAAATATCAACCTGTTCTGTTAGTAAAAGCAATGTAAGTCAATGATAAAAAAATTAAATAAGATCTTAAAATGAGATATAACAATTTAGACACAGATGTACGATACGACTATAATGATTCTACGATTTAGTGGCCCAGTGAGTATATTTGACGAATATCTACTTGTAGCATTTCTATTCTCGAAATATTAAATTAAATGGAGTCGAAATTACAAATGGTATAGCCATGAAATTCTTATTAATATTTTAAAATCTCGATAAATTAAATTTAATTATTGTTAAATTCTCGATAACGTAATACCGTTCAGTAACAATAAAACTATATTACAATAAGTTTCATTATCTATTCAACATACCTACCTATGCATTGACCTTCCATAACAATAAACATACTATTACCAAAACAAACTATGGACTGTCTACCTCTTTTTAGAATCGCGGTTTTCGTGGCCGCACTCCAGCCTCAGCCAAGGTTCGCAAGCTTCGTGCCAACTGCTATGACGCTCACACATACATACAGCTGTTTACACTGCCGACGATATATTATTATGTCCCTCGCGGTTATTCTAGTCCACATTAAAATAATACCCCACGATCAAGTATGCTACCGTTAATATTTCGTATTTTTATGTTTTCAAGGCAGTTTAGTGTAAATTTGTTATATGGTAACGAAAACATGTGTTATCTAATGAAAAACCATTCATGTTGTGACATTGAAGTAATTTTCAAGTTATATGTGTATTGTGTCAATTTTAAGATAAAATCGAAATTAGACCTGATTTTGATGACAACTTATGAATGTTTAAAAAAAAAATACAGTGATTTTGTCATATTGTTTATTAGTCATTCTTGTAACAGCAATTATAAGTAATAAGTTTTATAGATGTCGCTTTTTGATAATCACTACGAACATTACAGTTAAAGAGTCAAAATAATTTAGTTTTGAAATCCAATAATGTTATTAGTCCAATAACAAGATTCTATTTCAAAATTTCGATGCAATTGTTAGATCATGTTTCCGGACAACACAATGGAAACATTGAACAATTTCGGTGAATATTGAAATTGAACTGAGCAATATTGTTCCGAAACCTAAAACTTACAATTGTTGCCTTTAAGTCACATATTTACATAAGTATAAAATATTTACAGCTTAACAAATTAAATAAGAACATGCACTCACTCAACCTAGAAACAAACTTGCTAGTTCCTTGTACTACAACGTACAAAGTTCACCCATACACACAATACACATTGGCTAACATAGTATGCATCTCGAGAACGCATACGGAGGCTGCGATCATTTCAGATCAGACTTCAATGCTTCATCTGGCATTAAACAATCATTAACATTATACTTTCAAATAAGCCGCGTCGACTAAACACGAGAATGACCTACTTCCAATACACGTGCTGAAGCCATCTTCTACGCTGAGCGATCGTAGCCGCCACAACGTAGCGATGAAAGTCGCGCGTCGAACGAAAGACTCGAATATCACTTACGAGCAAGATCTCGCTAAACACTACTCTCCCTAATCGGAAACGCGAATTTACATAGGCGAAGTAACCTACATATCGAAAACCTGGTTGACCAGCTCACAGGTTTGAGCGCGCATATAACTGCAGTCTGAAGACCTACATTTTATACACTAGCAGTCCTAATGAGATGAACAGTCTTGACTAATTGGGTAAAGTGTCCATCAGTATTTCCTTGACGCCTGAACTTAACCGATCGGGGAATTTGATGTCGAAGGCAACCAGTAGATCACCCTTCCTCGTTGGCTCCTTGGGGAATGGTAGACCATAGCCAGGGAACCGTTTTACGGTGTGTGGCTTGACAACCTCACCTTGCAGATTCACAGTTAACTTGTCCCCAGACATGGTTGGCACTTCAATGATGGTGCCACAGAGAGCCTGAAACAAAAGAAAATCATTGGTTAGTTCAACTGTTATGATGGGATTATGTATGATCAGAGAAACATGTACGGTGGTTTTGATTATCAAGTGTTTATGTATGCAACAAAGTGACTCATCACTGTTTAGTGTTAATGGATGTGCATGATGAATTTTGCAAATTTCCCTTCATGTGAATCGCTAAACATTACACAGTAAGGACAATGATTGAGTAGGTATATAAATTTATCACAATGTTTGCTATAAGAAGTCAATTAGTTATATTGCTCCTATATTTGAAAAATATTAACATAGCATATGGTTCAACTTTAATTAACTTTTGATTTGAAATTAAGAAAATATTAAGTATAAATGCTCCCAAAATAAAGAAGGGAAAAGCAGATCCTTACCTGTTTAAGCGAGACCTTGGCAGTGTATCTGATGTCACTTCCCTCCCTCTTAAATAGTGGGTTGGGCTTGTCTCTGATGATGAATACTATGTCAGCAGGGATTTTATTCCTGCCTTGGTCCCCTTCTTTTTGGAACGTGATTTTGGTACCCGCCTTCCATCCCGGCTTCACATGAATCGTCAGAACCTTGTCCTCCTTCTTCGACGTGCCATCGGGCTGCATGACGCGGCGCGAGATCTTCATCTTCTTAACGCACCCACGCGAAATGTCCTCGAGCGAGACGTACAGATCGTGTTCAATGGGCGGGTCTTGAGTCTTCTCCTTCCTGCTCGGCGAGCCGTGGAAGTTGAAGCTGTGGCTGCGGAAGGCGCCCCCGGGGCCGCCGGGCCGCGCCTGCCCCATGCCCATGTTCGCGAATGGATCCATGTCGACGTCCATGTCTCTGTCGAAGAACATCGTGGTGCCGCCGCCTCCGCCGCCGTTGAGATCGAAGAACGCCTGGAATGGACTGGCAGAACCGAAGAACTGGGCGAATGTTGCTCTCGGGTCACCGTGGAACGTGTACGAGAAGGACTGGCCTACACCAGGCCCGTTCTGGCCTCCTCCGATTCCACCCTTCAATCCTTCCTCGCCGTGCGCATCGTAAATCTCTCTCTTCTTCTTGTCGGAAAGCACTTCGTACGCCTCGGCCACCTCCTTGAATCTCTCCTCCGCTCCAGGGGCCTTGTTCTTGTCCGGATGGTACTTCAAAGCTAATTTACGATACGCCTTCTTGATTTCATCGTCGGACGCTCCCTTTGCGATTCCCAGTATTTTGTAATAATCCTTTCCCATATTGATGCTTTAACCTACAACAAAGAAAGAATTCCTGTTAGCCTCCACACGTCTGACACCATTTTTGGAGACGTAGACCGATCTTCCGCGCAATCCTACTATACATCTAGAAGCTTCGGTTTTTATGCAATTACTCTACTTTTTTCACTACAATCACTTAAAAGCAATAATAAATAAACACCACTTACTTGAAACTAGAGTATCTATTCAGTAAATCACAAGTAACCAGCAGAAAATTAAAAATATTCACACACAACACAACTCACAAGTTCACACTATCTACTTCACAAATGAATGAAACGTAGCGCTGTCGTCGCGCGAAAATATATACATTAAAACGTCTAGAACATTCTGGGACCTTCACTCGTTGCGAGAATGAGATAATACATAGCAGATGGCGTCAGATATAGTGTGTTAGACAGAGATAAATATAATTTTAGTTGTTCAAATACCAGTGTATAATGAGTTCATGTCTGACGTCGCGTGCAAAGAGTTTGTTTTCTATATACGTAAAACAATGGCACATTCTCCATTCTTGTATTACGACCAATAGCGTACATTTCTTACGGCAGCTGCCAATCAAAATATGAACGATTAAAAATGTTAGCCACTAACAGTTCAGAAATTATGAACATATTGGTTACGTTTGGTAATAGGAAACAGTATATAGATAGTTTTCTAGGGATGCTTCATGCTTGCTTATTGAATTTTTCCGTACGAACATTGAACATGTGTTAACATTAATATTATTATGATGTGGATTACAATGCGTAGGTATTTAATTTAAACATACACATACTATCCTACAAATCTACGAGAGAATAGTTGTAACGCATAGGAATCATATTCCATGGAAATTTCTTTATAGGTATTCATTTAATTTCCTAATTCCTCACTTATAGTTTCCCAAAGGAAATACATTGTTAATTCGTATTACTTGGTAAGTTGGTAATTTATGAAATATAAATTTCTTTATTAATCAGTGTCAGGAATTTAATAAGAATTGTTTTGTACATTGTTTCTATGTTATTATATGATTTTAAGCTAGGTTAATTAAACCTTATTTAAGTAAAGAATTTATTCTAAGTAGGTATGTAAAATTCATAAGGATTTTAGGGAAAACATGCTTTCACACATAAACGCCAATAAATTTACTATTTCTTCGATTATCAGACATACGTTTTATCCTCTGCTTCTGATATTATTATACCTGTTTCAAAAAGGTTTATTGTTTAGATTTTATTAATTGAATGCATCAAGACAACTTTAGTTAAACACTTGCTCATATGTAAAGATAACTGTAAAATGAATCCTTAAATAAAAATATTTTTTAATTGTTAAATTATTATAATGAATAATTGATTATATATGAAGGTTATAATTTGATATTTATAACCTTCATATTTTATGTAACAGCCCTTGGTTTAAGCTTTGTTTTTTTTTTTGGTTCCTCTCTCTCTTCTTTACAGTGTTACCAGTACAAGATTTTCTCCTAATATTTTGGGTAAAGATTATTTTTTTTGCATTATAAAACTCTTCGAACTGATTTGACCGTGGCGGGGAAATGAATAAGTACTTTTTATGTATTAAATACAACACAATTAAATATAACCATTTTCACAATTCATGTGTTTATTACTTGACAACCAAAATTGCATTCAGTTATTCTAGATTCGTTGGTTATCGTCTCATCACAAATTACTCCTTGTCTCACATAAAATTATTTGAAAAATCAATAACTCATAATAGGTATATCTATATACTATGGTCACAAAGATCATCAAAGATGCCACTTTAACTTTGTTTTATTGTAATATTGACGCCTGTATCTGTCAACACTAACTGCCTCATATCTACATAACCTAACCTCGTGAAATGTTATTCTGTCAAACCGGTCAAACGACCGAGCGCTGTTTTGTGACGTTTGTTTGTGAAATTACATTGAAACCTAGTTGAGATGAGAGCAATCACTCCTTGTGACCTATTTAACTAAAATAGTACAAATGAAACAAAACAACATTGAATGTGTTAGTGTTTATTTATTATCGAACGAGTCTTAAAAACAGTGCGTGCCGGCATCCCTTGTGATCTATGTCGTAGTACTTCTCGTAGAAGTCTTGAACCAGTTCCTCGACCTGAAAAACATGAACAACGATATATTGCTATCGAAGTGTGACGCGTGCGGCGAGGTAGCCCACGAGCCGTACATCGAGTGCGTAGAATGTGACGTTAGTTTGTGTACCGCGTGTTTCGCCACGGGCCGGGAGGTGAGAGATCACAAGAACTTCCACAGTTACGCTGTAAGACGCAATGACTTTCCTCTGTTCGACAACTGCAACTGGTCGGCGAAGGAAGAATGTAAGCTACTCACTGCCCTATCCTCGTATGGTTACGGCAACTGGGAGGAAATAGCGAAGAGCGTCCACACGAGATCGAAACTCGAATGTCAAGAGCATTATAGGAAGTATTATATTGATAATGTACAGTATAATGAGTTGAAATTACTTCCAGAAACTGAACAGTCATTATTCCCTAAACCAATAGTACCTTACTTGTTTAATTTAAATCCAAGTATGAATCCGCCTAGGAATAACACTGGCGAAAAGCAATTGGCCGGATATAATGCTTACAGATCAGAGTTTGAACTGAGTTATGATTACAATGCAGAGAGTATATTCAACATAGAGGATAGTTACTCTGATGATGAGGAAGGTGAAGATGAGTGTATGGACCACTTAAAAGTAAGTTTAGTAAATGCACTAAACACCAGACTTAGAGAGAGGAAGCGACGGTATAGAATACTCCGGAACCATGGATTGATCATGCTAAATAAATTGATATCTTGGATGAAAAAGTTTGACATGTTCATTAAACCTTCATCGCTTAGATTACTACCTTTTATGCAATTCATGACGGGCATACAATTCGATGCATTTATGGAATCACTCAGTTTAGAGGAAGAGCTCATGCAAAGGCTATATTCGCTGTGGGAGTATCGGAGGAAAGGAATTAAAACGTTACACACTGCTAGACTATACAAGCACTTAAAAAGGGAACATGAGCTGATGTTGAAAGAGCAAAAGTATGCCACATCGATTATGTCCAAACAGTTTGATGACCAGACTCCTGCTATCATGAAGCAGCAATTTCCCAAAGATGGAGAGTTTAAAAAGGTTAGAAAGTCAATGCCTCTAGATATTTCCGAGCTCCCGGGCTACCATTATCTGTCAGACAGTGAGAAGAACCTTTGTTCACAGCTGAGATTGCTACCCCAAAACTACATGTCCATCAAAGAAATGTTGATAACAGAAAACAATAAGTTGGGTTTCTTACGCTTGTTGGATGCGAGAAAACTTCTGAAAATTGATGTCAATAAGACTAGGAAGATATATGATTATCTTATATCTGAAGGTTTTATACAGAAGGGATATTTGTAGATTATTTAATAAGACAGCATGTAGTATCTATTTTAAATTTTTTAGCTTTATTTTAGGGTAAACTGTTTACGTTTAATTTCAAATGTAAATAATTAGTCTTACAATCACTACATTTTTACTCATTATTAAACCAAGAATGTGCCTATTATATGTTTTTCACATTGCATCTATATTAACTTTAAGATTATTTTTGAAATAAATACTCAGTCATGTTATATTCAGTTATAATAAATCAATCGGAGTTAATACAGGCTCAGTGTTAAGACTAGACACTAAAAACATCATCTAGTGTGTCTGTTGTATTGTTAATTGATAATAAACTTTTAAGATAAATGTAAGCTACACATATGTAACTTCACTAAGTATATTTAATTTGATTGGCATCAATATAGCCTGATTCAATATCTCATAGAATGTAAATTTTACATTGTAATGATAGTTGGATGTGATCTTCGGATTTTTGACACAATTAAAGTTTATCTTTAAAACAATTGTGATTGAATTAATTGTGAATTTTTGTATAGGTGTGGTGTGTGGTTTTGGTGTACATCATACAACAGTTTCCAAGTCTGAGTGAGTCACTTTGATTCACATTAATTTAGGGGATATTAGTTGAATAAATTTTAAAATCCATGTGGCAGAGCAGTCATGTTCTGCTAGTCTGATCCGCATTGGGTTCTTAGTTCGAGCTCCGACCAGACATTTGAATAATGAATTTATATTTCTGTTCTGGGTCTGGGTGTATTGGTCTATGTGTTTGTCGATGGCACGTATGTCACAGGAAAATATCCTAGTGTGGGGTTACGAGCGTAGAAAGCAATATTTAAATTTTTGTTTGTAGAAAATAAATTCCAAAAACTGCCTTGAAGTCAATTCAAAATTTTATATAATTTATAACCTGCCTTGTGCAACATGCACATTAATATACGTGTAATAAAAGTAAATACAGCAATACAAATGGGTAATGTAAAATATACATTTTTTAATTAATTAAATGTTTTTGTTTTAATAGTTCCTTACTTCACTGTAAATTAAATGAATTATCATTTCAAAGGAGTTATTATGAAAAGACAAAAAGTTCTCTTTATTTATTAATATCTGTATTTTTTTTCGAGTGACAAACAAGCAGTCCTCTTTATTTATAGATATCAGTAATCTATTTTGGAATAACATACAAGCATACTGTCCACTAGACGGTAAGCGGTCTCTGTCAACCATGAGCATCTGTAACTAATCCATATATGTGGAGAGTAGGGGTGTCCTGTTCATGCCTAATAGTCAATTTACCTATTTCTAGCGTGAAGCAGTTCATGCGTTTCGGTGGAAGGGTGTGGTTGCCGGCTTACTTTTATATGAGGCGACCATCTCAGTCCTCGGGAGTGGCAACGCATCTGTGATAGACGTCATATAGAACCCCTGTTCTATATAAAGTTGCTTACAAATGTCCAAGGGCGGCAGTGGCCGCTTACCATCGGTTGGGCTGTCTGCTCGTTTGCTACTTCATATTTATAAAAAAAAAGAAAAACATGGAATCCACCTGATGGTAAGTGGAAATTGCCGCCCGTGGACATTTGTTAGCAAGTTCATCTAGAACAGGGGTTCTATCTGAAATCGATCACAGATGCGTTGCTACTCCTGAGGACTAAGATGGTCGCCTCATAAGCCGGTAACCACAGCCTTCCATCGAAACGCAAGAAATAATGTTCCATGGTGAAATAAAATTGAACCCTTGGAATACTACTACTCACTACTCACTGGAACTACTCACCAATCGCGATCCCAGTGGGCATGGTGCTCATGTAGACTGCATCGAGGATTCCTACCCTGAGGCTCCTGTTCTTCATAGAGCTGATGTCGGCTACGTACGCGAAACAACCAGTGAATATCGCTAGGTCAGCACCCGTCAGCGCACACGGGAATGTTGCAGTAAAGATCAGGTATTCTACTGGCCACGCTGAAAACGCACCGAATTGTATAGATGAATGTTAAAACTATTAACATCGTTAAAACATTATAACAAAACACCAGACTGCTTAAAAAGAAAATTTTGTTCATAATGATATAGGTACATATTTTTAATTTTAACGCTTATATGAGTTTTTGTCAAAATAGTCGAAATAGTAAATATATATGTATTTAGATTGGTCTTTTATTTGCTTTCATTTGATACCCATATTGCCATAATATTAAAAAAAATTGACGACTCCCTCCCTTTTTTCTGTATCTCCAGGCGCCAATTATAAATTGGCTAGCCTATGTCGCTTTCCAAATTTGACGATGACGATTCTAATGATATGTCATACGTCACCGTCAAGCCGTTTGGGCAGTAGTGCGTGCCAAAGAAATGGACATTCATACAAACAAACATACATACGCTCGAAAAACATTTTTTTTTTTTTTTATAAATATGAAGTAGCAAACGAGCAAGCAGCCCACCTGATGGTAAGTGGTTACTGCCGCCC
>DWNE01000283.1:0-32665 GCA_018249875.1 Cecropterus toxeus | reverse complement strand
CAATAAAATACATAAAAAAAGATTTCCAAGTAAGTTAAATATGCAAATAACATAGTCTAAACTCAGATTACTTTATTTATATGGAGGACGAGTAAACAAAATATTTATGAAGATTAAAGTATACAAAAAAAACATTGTTAGTGCCTACAAAATTTGAGGGTTGCCCTCGATTTATCTGGGTTCCCTTCATCGGATCCTGACTTGGTGGAAATGGGACGCCCTCAGAAATAAACTCTTTAAAAAAAAAAGAATTTTGAAAATCGGTCCAGGAACGGCGGAGAAATCGGTGAACATACAAAATAAAATACATACAGTCGGACGTATAACCACCTCCTTTTCGAAATCAGTTAAAAATAACATATAGGCTAAATGATAATTAACGTTTTATCATATACAAGTATATTATAAAAATTCAGAATACTGTCATTTAAGTAGATCTGTTAACTTAATACGTTAATCATTACGTTTTTTGTATACGTGTACAATGTGTAAATAAGTTTCATTTTAATATATTGTTTAGGCAGGTAATTGTAAATATTGTTTCACAAGATTATACCTACATATTAAAAATAAATAAATGTAACACAAACTTAAAAAAATACATTATTCCTAAATTTCTTTCTTTTAATTCTTCAAGTGTCATCGTAAAATAATTATCGCAAGCAATAATCTTTAACCGGCCTCATAATCACGGAAATAAACGCAATTGCCCAAACATCACGTGCTTCCTGTAAAGCAAGCAAACAAAACTCTTATTTATTTTTTGACGCCTCTGCTGACATAACTGATGGTTGCAAGATCAACGTTTTTTATTACGTTGTACCTGGATACTAAATATAAAAAGGCACGTTGTGAAATTTAAATCGTTTGGCTTTATGATAGTACAATCTTCACATTAAAATAGAACGTTCTTTATGAAGACCCGCGTGGCCGAGCGGTCACCATACCGGTCTGATGCGCAGTGGGTCCCGGGTTCGATCCCCGGCCACACAGAAATATGAATGATGAGTTTAGATTTCTGTTCTGGGTTTGGGTGTTTGTGTGGGTGGGTGTCCATGGCACCCACGATACAGGAGAATTCTAGTGTGGGGCTATGAGTAAAGTAAATTGAACTTTGTATGTAATTTTCAAATAGGAGTTAATGATATTCTTTGTTTGATCGCAAAACGTATTAAACAGTTTTAAAACTGTACTTATATCTTTGCTATTTAATTTAAAAGCGGATTTAATTTTTAAAACTTAGCGGATACTACGTCATAACATCTACCTGCATGCAAAGGCTGTGCGCTTATAGATCACTATGTCAGTCAGTCAGTCACCTTTGAGTTATATATACTTAGATATATAGATATAATATACCTACCTACCTGCCTACTTAGATCAAACATGTCTTAATTAGAAAAAATAAGTTAAATATTTCTCAACATGTATCAAGATGGCGTTTAAATGTGTGTCCATTTACCAGTGATGACTTTTTAAAAATAGATATTACCAGTTCTCAGAAAAACAATTCCTTTTACGATAACCTTATCATATTAAACTCTCTTGTAATACTTAAAAATGCCCTCTTATCGTTGTACCGTTGTGTTGACCAAAAACAGAAGATAAAATACATTTGTTTTGGTAATAACGTCTTTCCATAAAACTGTACTCCTAAATCCACTTCCCACTCGATAGCAATATTACCCGTGCATTGTGTTCTATGCCCTGAGTGACTTTATTATATAATGTTTTCCCATAACAATCATTGTTTATTTTTTTCGCCCATCATTGCAAAGTACATTGCAAGGTATAGCCGAAAAATAAAGTTTAAAAAAACACTGACAAGCTATGGGTTCCGGGATCGATCCTCGGCCAGACAGATACCTGAATGATGAGCTTAGTTTCTATTCTGGGTCCGTCTGTTTATGTATTTTATTATTTTTCCCGGTGGTAGAAGTAATGTAGTTCGACCGGGGAAGTACCACCGCTATTCCTATTCTAGCGTGAAGCAGTTCTTGCGTTTCGGTGGAAGGGTGTGGCTGCCGGCTCACTTTTATATGAGGCGACCCTCTCAGGCCTCGGGAGTGGCAACGCATCTGTGGTCGACTTCATATAGAACCCCTGTTCTATATGAGGTTGGTTACAGATGTCCAAGGGCAGCAGTAACCACTTACGATCAGGTAGGCTGCTTGCTCGTTTGCTACTTCATATTAATAAACAAAATCTTTCTTATTTCAGTGGAAAACAAAATGGGTCTACCTCCACCTTACGAGCCAATGGCACCGAACCCTGCACCGCCGCCTTCGTATTTCGGCAACGATCCTCCTCCGCCGATCTCTGCACCAACACACCCGAGGACTGTGGTTGTTGCATCCACCAACATGTCGGGATCAACAGTCCCGTCGAAACTGGGCCCCGGCCCAACAGGAACGGTGTGTCAAACTTGCAACAAGTCAATCGTCACAAGAGTTGAATACGTGCCCAACAATCGAACGCACATAGTATCTGCGGCTCTGTGCATCATTGCTGGGTGAGTAATTAATAGGTGTAATTAGAACCGCTTCAATTACATGGATCTAAGTATAGCCGCTTTAGGGTCGTTTGCGTCACAATGAGTCAGGAATGAATAAGGGAAATATTGTGCCTACCATTCATTTAGTCGTATTTACTTTTTTAGTTTAGCAAATCATGTGAGTACAAATTAAATACAATTAAATTTCATGTTTCATGTAGGTACATATTATTTAAATAACTTAATACGGGTTTTTCCAAAAGTATGCATCATAAACTTTAAATATGAGTAGGAGTGTACATTTATACTTATTACTGGTATATGCACAACACAAGACATTTGAAAGTTAGACAGAGTATAACGAGTATGAGTTATGAGTATACCATGAGTATAGAGTTAGGATTCAACAAAAGATTATTCGTACACATCTCCCTCACTCCTCATATCTGCTATCAATTAGTTCTTGCGTGAGGGAGGGTGTAGATGCACGCTGAGTTTCAAATGAAGTAATCATCTTAGCCCTCTCGAAAGTCAAGGATATGACGACCTGCGCGGCGGAACGGTCACTATAACAGACATCCGAATCATGAGTTTAGATGTCGGTTCTGGGTGTGGGTGTTTGTGTGTGACACCCACGGTGTTAATGGGCACCCGGCATGGCACCCACGACACAGCAGAAAATCCTACTGTGGGGTTAGGAAAACGTTTAATATTCTATATGAAATTAGTTACAAAGTTGGAGTAGGTATGAGTTTATGGTTGTATGTTTAGTATGTTTATGAAGACGGCAGTGACGTTATATCAAATAGACTGTCAACATCTCCTTCAACCTTATAAAAATAACATTCGGTTGTGCGTATATATTTATGATCTGTATTGTTATTTATTTCAGATGCTGTTGCGGTTGCTTCGTCCCTTACTGTATGCGGTCGTGCAAAACTGCTAATCATTATTGCCCCCAATGCAAGGCGTTTATTGGATCTCATCTGCCGTCTTGAGTATTTGCGGTGAATTTATTTTTTATTCTTTATGTATATATTCATGGACGTATATAGTTTTGAGAAGAGCGAGGGGTCTATCATAAAAGATTGGCTAGCCTCTAAAATGTTTGCAAACCTTATTCATTTTCTTACCTTATTTATTCCAGAACCCCCTTTAGTTTTGAAATAAATAGACTCCAAAAATGTGGACAACAAACAAAAATGTCTTTCTGTTTAAAGTTGTTTTTCTTTTCTCCTTAGGACCCCACATTCCCTTATATGCGCCCATGTACATCTTATATGCTAAAATAATTTATGAGTTAAAATTCGATTTATGTACATTAATTTTATTTGTAAGTTGAAATAAAAGAATTAACAAGAATCCTGATTATATTTTTTACATTTGTAAACTTTTGATCTTTATCGATGTGATGTTATTCATATAGAATATTTACAATGCTACAATTGAATAACTGTGCTACTTAGTTTTAGCTTTATACAAACTGTTTTTGATTAAATTTAATATTTAAATGACATTTGTAAGGTGTAATGGTTCTTGTCCTGAGCGTTTATAAGTTTTGCAATTGTTACATTTTCTTAATTTCTTTGTAAATAATTTATAAAGTATATATTATGTCTCTGTGATATGTTATTTGTAATATACATTATTGTGGTAGTGATATACATATTATGTCGAAAACTGCTTGGTGGTTGCGTAAAGTTAGTTTTACGATTAACATAAGTAAGTATCTACTTAGATGTATATGTAAACATAATACTTCTATTTTTATACATTTTGTCACTTATTGGTCTAAATATTTTTTAAATAAAATATGCGACTTGTAATATTCGTTTATTTTTAACATTATTTACTACACCATACACAATAGAATAATTATACAGTTTATATATAAAATTAAAATTATATGAATACGTTAAATAAACAAGTAATGTAAATTTGCATTATAATAGGACACTATAACTAATCTGTAATATTTACAGATTGAAGTAATGATTCCTAAAATATGAACTGTAGGTATAACTTATTATACACTTTGAATGTAATTCATTGAATGTCGATTATATCTATTTCTCAATTTCGCTTGTGTTAATACTTTTTATAAGTAGCGATACACAATACATTATTCTGTTTATCAAGATATTACAATAAAGCTCCAACACATCAGCCGATACCAAGTTACAGTGCTGAAAAGAGCTCCTCGAAATACCTGATCTGTTCCATGGAGGACAATAAGGACAGTGGGTAAGATTAGACCATGGGTGTCCCCATTAATGGAGTTCCTATACCCAAACTTCGTTCAAGGTGTGGTTAAAGGACCCTTCCCACAGATCAGGGACACTTCAGTAATTGTATTAAAACCCAGTGCCCAATTGCTAGACGTATGCATTCTAAAGCCTTTAAAAATCTGTAAAAGCTAGTAGGGCCACCTGCTGTCGAAGGAGTAGTGTGTTGCCTAGTTACACAATCGAACAAAACTTATGGTTCACATATATAACCACTTTATATAAAACATCGGTCCGATCTTGTAATAGTGTGTACCTTTGCTCATTTATAAATTTCTAAGTTTTAGCAGCGAAGGCTGACTGAAATAGACATAATTATAATAAATAAAATATGCTCATAACATACGTACCTACAAATGACGTGTTTATATATTTTAATGTATTTTGTTGTTGTTATTAGATTGAAGTAAGAAACAAGCATGCGGCTCACCAAATTCTAAATGGTAACTGTTACCCATAGTATCTGTAAGGAACTTCATATAGAGAAGGATTTTATCTCAAGTTAATCACAGGTACGTTGTAGTAGCAAAGTACCTGAGGATTAAGATCTCATAAAAAAGTAAGCCGGCAACCAACCCCTCTACCGAAATGCAAGAACTGCTTTACAGTAGAAACAAGTACGGTGGTAAATCTTCTCTAGAATCATATTCGTTCTACATAGTAAGTACTTTCTATAATATTTTCGTTCTTGCATAAACACCCAGATATCTTCGGCAGTTTGGACAATAGTGCTCGACGTTTTTCCATCTCTTTGTTACGTACGGTATAACACAGCAACAAAGCCACCTGAAAAAAAGAAAGTAACTAAATAAATTGCTGTAATTATTAATGCCACGCTAAAAAAATCTGTCCAATACACAAATACTAAAATACAACATCAAGATACTGAACATAAAACTAAATTCTGGAAGGGTGATTAAACTATTCCGGTTCGACTGTGGTTGTACAACCGGCACATCTAATACTGACGTGAACTAGTACATAATTGCGATTTAGAGGATACATATAGGTACGGTACCACTTACCATCAGATGGTAAGGACACTATTACTATTTGAATTTTATAAAAAATATATATTTTTATCCGACTGCGTCTGAAAGATGATGATTTTCTAGCGTATATAGGTATGTGTATCCATTTTTGTTTTTTAAGTGGCGCCTGCGTATAGGGGAAAAAGGGGGAGGAGGGATGACTTTCGTTATTTTCACAACAATATGGGTATCAAATGAAAGCTAGTAAATAGACCATTCTAATATATATTAATACTTTTACTAGACTATTTGGACGAAAATTAATATAAAACGTTAAATTAAATATAAGGTGAGTGTATAATGAAAGGCCATGCTCCTTCAAAGGCCAACTATAAAAAATCATAGTTATTTTCATGTAGGTAATGACAAATACCTTCCTCTCACACTTGCCTCCATCAAATTTAAAGATACAGGTGCAGTGGCGAGTCGATCGCGTCTCTATTTTATCAACGTTGACGATCGAAGACTACGAACAGAAGGACCATTCGTAGTCTTCGATCGTCAACGTTAAAATTGTAATTTGCACACACAGGAAAAGATAATATCTTATGTAAATAACTTATTATTATCTATTTTTTTTTCTTTGTCAATTGTCATAAGGATCGGTTATGGAAGTCACCTTAAACAAGGTGACAAACATTAGTAAACCGTATGTAACCTGAACAGTTAGCATCACTGTCATACGTTTCAATGTGTTAAATGTTTTAATATCTATTTATTATAATTAGCTCATCAAGCACCATGCATAGGCATATACCTATATGAAAAAATACGATGACATTTAGATACTCGTATTAAATAAGGTAGGTATATTAATCAACGCGTAAAGAAATATACGTATATCATATATGTAACAGTGAATGCATTACAATGTACATCAACTATTAATACTATCGTCTATTAACCTTTATCGATCTGATATCGAGTTTCTAATAGAGCAAAGAAAAATCCTTACTGGATATTTCAGTTATAAATGAATAAGTAAACAATGGCGAATTATTGACTTTCCTTTGGGACATCGTTTTAAACCTAAGTATGCATATTTGGACTCTATGTCGTGTTAAGCCACATCAACGTTGAACTCATGATCCATCCTTTAATGGGTAACCGCTTCTGACCATTTCTCCAAGCGTTGATTATAAGGCCTTATCGTTTAGTCTTGAAATGTTTGCGTTTGGCGTTGCGAACGTAAGCGATTATCACCAAATTTCACTGCAATTTGCATTCGTTGCCTTTAAGAAAGGACATTTCCGTTTTACGCTCAATGCTAACGCTTGCAATGCTTAGCAAAAACACTCTAAGCGTATGTTTCGTTGCTCTTAAGTTAAAGCTGCTTACTTACCTTATTTTTTCGAATCGAAACGGCGTTGTAAATATATTCGCCAAACATCCAACAATTAATGTAGTATGTTTGGCAAATACCCGACCCGATAAAATTACATAAAAGTGGCAGTAATATTGTTAATGATGGTATGAAACATACCAAAATAGCACTCCAAGAATGACTGCAACCAAGTGGGTAATAGTTGAGTTTCTATAAGACGCTGTTGTCATCACGTCTTCTTGGCAATAAGGACAGCGCATCCCAACCGGCTCGGAGCCCACGCGCAAGAGATCCATCTCAATACACACATCATTCGAGCTCTGCCCTATTTGCTGGTAATCATTTGTCTCCACTGAAATAAAAGGAGGAACATAAATAATAATAATAACCTGTGATTAGTTAGTGAAACCAAAATCGATTTCCAACGCTGAAGGTCCTATTTCAGAACCCAAACAAAATTCATCTAATTAATCGTATTCAGTAAACCACTTTCTTACTGTGATAAGAATGGTGGAATCAATATAGCTGAAAGTTCTCTATCATGTCCTTAAATATGTTTTCCATCAACTGAGTTAGAGATAACCTGTACTCTTCTTGCAAAGGTGCTTAAGCCTAAAATCTACGATATTTCTATTTTTGGCGTTACGTCTACCTTTTCTCGCGTCCATCAGTTATGGACACCATCCACTGCGGGGCGCATGTCTCCTCTCAGAATAAGAGAGTTCTATTGTACAAGTACAATGAACAGACTTAAATAATATATTACACAGTACGTATTACTACTGTACAAATTACTAACTACAGTAGAAATTTACTACATAGATAAAGTACAATAGTCGATCTTATCACTAAGCTGTAATTTTGTACAGAGACATTTGGAAAGAAGTCGTTGTAAAAAAATAAATAACTGTATGATATACAAACAATATGTAACATAAGGTAGTCAACTTTATATAGTCTATAGGATAGTATGTGGCCTCAACTCCATAAATAGATTTGGAGAGTAGTTAGAGAAACAAAAAAAAAGAAAAAGTTAATGAAATTGCTATATTAGACAATACAAATCCATGAAAAAAATGCGACATTGAACCGGCAGAGTCATATAAATATAGCAAACTCTTTTTCTTAAATAATACTATCAAGTATTACTCAGGAAATACTCCACCAAATAAATAAAAACATAATCCTTACTTGTTAATATACGCCAAACAACTGAACCAATATCTAATCTCACTGACACTAAACAGTAACTTCATAAATAGTTAAATAAACTGTTAAAACATACTTTCGCGGCCTTAGCTCTTGCACAAAATCACAAATACATCACAACACTATCATTATGAATGGCCTACAGGCTGATTGTATAATTCGTGTAATTTTGTAGAATTATTTCCGCAATTTTCTATCTTATTTATTGGATTCTGTCCAACGAGAAGATAACAACAAAATATCGATTGCTACTCATTGGTTATCAAATTGGTATGTACTTAGATAGATAACGATGAAGGATATGCGGATAAAGTAGTGTGCCATCCAACTTATGTTCTACTCGTTGATAGATATAGATTACATGTTGTATATTGGACTACTTGTTATAATCTCCTTTATGTTGTATATAAAGGAGATTATAACAAGTAGTCCAATATAGCATTTTTCATGTCTGCAGAGGCTTAATTTAAACAGTGGGTAAAAATCGCGTTCAATGATTCCGTTACAAACATACATAGATAATACGACCGAAGCTAATAAAAGTTTTTCAAAGAATATTCACTTAAAACTGATTGCAGTACGTACAACAATAAAATATTGTTTTATAATATAGGTACCTGTTTTCAAAACTAATGATTAAAAGGAAACAAATGCCTTTTAATGAGACATCGGAAAGAAGAATAAAGAATTCTTAAGTAGAACAATGTTGGCTACAATACTGATGAGGCACGAGTCTTGTCGTCTCTCCCCATAATAAGAAGCCTGGTGTACAGTGTACTCCACTATGTTGCATTATAACTGTAATTTTATTGTCACCCTAAACCTAGATACGGGTCAGCAAAATTACGTACGGATTAGTTGCCAACTCCTATTTTATTTTTATTTTATTTTATTTAGGAAAACTTAAGCTAGCTAGAAAAGCTAATTACAAAGTTTTCACGTATATATATACATACAAAGATAACAACAGTAACAAAAACAAGAGATAGGGTTTAAAGATCAAGGTATATACCTAATACTAGTCAAACAAAGGAGCCGAAAGTGTAACGGACTCTGGGAAGCATAATACATATACAATAGTGTATATTGAATTTTACTTTCAGCCGTCACCAAGTTCCGATCGCTGACTATAGGTATTGCTTATCTTTCAGTTACAGTTTTGCCGAACATAATACAATACATAGAGTATACACATGTCGTGATTATTTGCTTAAAACAAGCTTAAAACAAATTTCATAAATATACAAGTGGTGGACTTATAAAATAGACAGATGCGGCTTGCCGCGTCTCAGACCGTGGCGATGCCTCTTAATTTAAAGTTTTTTTTTTTTATTATTTAGGGAGCTATTTGGGTGAGTATTAGGGGTGTGTAAGGTAGTTCAAATAGTTGGCAACACAGGCCCGTGGCATTTTCATTTTATTAGAGTCTTTTGAAAAGTGTAAGTGGATTTTTGTGGATAGATGTTCAAATCCACACTGTTACTAACTGCCCTGTAACTCCGTTAACATTAATAGGGACCAGTAACTTTTAAATGGTTACCCAACTACAACCTACTAAACAAAATGAAAACAACCTGATCAATACGAATATAAAGTACGCGTTCTTGTAAATTTGCACACACAATACGAAAAAATATATAAATCTAATATTCATCATTTATAGCTTCATACATCATATCATACGTTTAACGGTTTAACTAAAAATTTATTAACATTATCATTGTTGTAAAAATACGAACAGAAATATTATTCAATATTGTACATTTATATTATTGAAAAACAATTGATTATTTAAAATGGTCAATTTTTTTATAATTGTAATAAAGTTGGTCTGAATGACAAAATGCCAAAACCGTAAAAACCATATTAAAAATATATACTTGACAAATTGATTGACATATTTCAAATTGAACTGACATTTGTAATGGAATGTGGACATGGAGTTGTGGTACACATTCTGTTTTTAAACAAAATTATTAAGATACCATGGCATAATTAAATTTAATTTTTAATCTGCTATTCTACGTTTGAGCCCACTCTTAACAAACGTACTTTACTTTCGTCTTAGCGTATATAATACTAGCAGTGTGAAAAATAATAAAAAACAAACTCGTATACCGCTCCATCTTTTAAGATACATTAAAGCTACTACTTTTTTAAAATGGATGTTGATCTATTACGACCAGGCACAGTGCCTATTTCACCAGATACAATTCTGTGGTTCGAGTTTCTATTGGACCCCAATCTTTTGAAAAGACATCTAAGCAAACCCAATCCAGGTACGTAAAATATCGACTTTATTCTACTTAGTTTATTACATTAAATTGTACACTGTCCGTCCTTGTAGTTTTGGAATTAGAATAGGACTAAGGTAATTCCTGCCTGTCGTAAGAGGAGACTAAAAAGGGGCTTCCAGATCGCGGACGGCAAGAGTGGGAACTTGAATCATCTAGTCAAGCGACCTCGGAATGGCGGTATGCGTAGTTACATACTGTTCTAAAGACCAGATGGTGCAGTGGACCCAGCCGTTCACCTGAGTGAAGCCCGATGGGGTGACACACTCAAAGGACTCCATTATATTCTGTTAAATATCCTGGTGTCCTCTTTACAACTCTCAGGACGGCAACCGAAGTAGTTTTATTGAGGCGAAAATACATAACCCTGTATTGCTCCTACAGTAGCGGGTACCTTTTGAAGATTTCCCCTTCAATAACAATGAGTATAGTGCACTTAATAAGATGCAATTATAATAGCATCCTATAACTGGAACAATATAACTGTAAATGACTTGCATAATCAAAATCTTAGTGCAGTTGAACCTTTACTATCTCAAAACAATTGCCATTTTTATAATAGTAAAAACTTGAATATATTTTTTGAAGATTGTGTTGACTTGTGTAAGATTGTGTTGGCTTTATTTACATTAATTTATGTAAAATTTTGCACATAATATAGAAACAACTTATATTGAATTATAACTAGGGCTATATGTTATGTTGTGTTACTTATATCTGCGATGTGTCATACTTTGATAGACAACAAAATTAACCATTTTATAAAAAATAACTATAAAAATGATTATAATTAGGAATAACTAAACATTAGAAGTACATGGTTACTCATGACCATTTGTAAGCAACTTATATAACACTCTTATCTGAAAGCAATCTCAGATATACAGACTAATGATTGTCTCATATAAAAATAAACTGGCAACCACACCCTTCTACTGAAATACAAGATATCAGTGAATTAGAGAATTTATCATACTTTTTAATTTTCGTATTTTGTATTATAATCAACAATTGGTGGTTTATTAAATGATTGATGATAGACAATAGGAGCACCACCCTCATATTCATTTAGTAGCATCAGGGCTATGAGTGTAGAAAGTGATTTTTAAGGTATAGTTTATGGTAGATTACCAGGTGGCAGTGGTACTTCCTTGGTTGAATAACACAGGTTCTACCACCTCGCTAAAAATAAAACCATCGGATGCTAAGTTTTGTTAAAACTAGATTTTTTTACATATAAGTAAACTATCCATGCTCAAAGTCTCACAATAGGATTATCTCCAGTGTTGTAAGTGTGATGGATACACACATAAAGAAGTACACTATTACCTGAACCAGTAAACTCCACCTTTTAGATCTTTCTAGGCAAGTCTCATACCTGAAACAGACATACAGCGGGTATGGCAAGCCAGTGGTTGCTGGCTCGCTTATACATGAGACAAGCATCTTTGTCTAGAGTAGCAATGCAAGGCAATAACCACTTGCCGTCAGTTGGAAGGCATGCTTGTTTTCTGCTTCATGCTAATAAATAAAAATCAGTGTGGTCACCAATTCACCATGCAGAATAAAATATAAACCACAAACCATGATTAATATACTATCATATTGCAAAATAGTTTAAATCATAAATCTTAATAACAAAATATCTCATTACACTCACATGTTGACTCATAATCAAGTAGCAGAACATCGGAATATCCATCCATTGCACATTGGAAGTATGTAATTGTTTTATGGAAGGCTTCACAAACTATTATTGATTAGTTGCTGATTTTCCAAAATGTTTTTTTCAGAACCATCTGCATGCGAGCTCATCGAAGAGTTTGTGTCCGTTGACTCAAAGAACTCAAGTTCAAAACCAGCTAGTGAAAGAGTTGTGGATGTTGATGGGCCGCCGAGCCCACCGACAATCAGTATCCAGACACCACTACAGTTTACTCGCAAACAACTTGCTTTGAAAATACTCGCACTAAAAGTTGCGGCCACACTGCACTGGAGTTTAGGTAACTATATTTACAATTGGAAATAAACTTTAATCTATAATGATGTTGTTGAATGTATAGTAGAATGTATACGATATATAATATTCAGTCATCTTTTTGCATACATAATCTTTTATGTATATGTGTAATAAGTTACAGTTGCTAATTAGTTTTAATTAGTTATTAGTGTGTATTTCTGCTGTGTTATGATGTTAGAACTTTACGATTTACGTACTGCTACTGTTTACGCAATCATGAAGAGGATTAGATACTTATATTTTTTAACATAAACGTTTTTACATGTATTTACTTTGTTACACTGCGAATTTTACTGGCATAACAGTGTGTCAACTCCCATGCCGTTTAATACTGTGCCTTGGATAATGGGTTACTTAGTATTTGAAAGGGGAAAATATTTTTATTATAAATCATACATTTAATAAAGTCAATCCTTTTTATTGGAACACAGGAACACAAGATAATATTTGTATGTTTTTTCAGTTTCAAAAGTTCAATCCAACAGCTGTTTTAGGTTCTCTGGATATAAGCCACCCTCATAATGGGGTTTTAATATGAGAGTTTGTCAATAGTGACTGGTATATTTAGGTCAGTAACCGAAGTAGGTTCTGATGTTACATAAGAATATGCTGTGCCCCATGTCCAGGATTTTGTCCTTAAATCACCTCCTGCCACATCCACAGGAAAAGAGCTTTTCAGCACTAACCAGATGAGAACATTCATGATATGCTAACAGGGCACATAAAATAATAGGAATTATTAGTATGGAACCCTTAGTGCGCGAGTGCGACTGGCACTTGACACCCATTTTTTATTTAACCTACTTCATTACAGACGTGTTTGAAACGAAGCTGCCACCACAAACGCAACATCAATTGATGCAAGATCTGGTCTACATGGCAACTGATGCAGCATTTGCGATACCACCACAAGTAAATATACTTTTTTTTATAAGATTGAAATAGCAAACAATCATAAAGTCCTTTTAGTGTTAAACACCCATTGATATCTGTAATGACGACCCGTGGCGGAGCGGTTACCATAGCAGTCTGACACGCAGTGGGTCCCGGGTTCCATCTCCGGTCAGACAAAAATGTAAATGATAAGTTTAGATTTCCGTTCTGGGTCTGGGTGTTTGTGTATTCGTCTTTGTGTGTCCATGGCACCCACGTTACAGGAGCAAATCCTACTGTGGGGCTATGAGTGTAGAAAGCGTTTTTGCTTAAGCATTTATGTTTAAAGTGTTTATGTTTAAATTTCGTACATTATTTTATAGACCAAGGGTACTGTCACAGTTGTATTGCTACTCCCAAGAACTAATATGGTCGCCTTATATAAAAGTAAGCCAGCCAGCAGACTTGATCACTGAAATGCAAAACCTGCATCACACTAAAAATATATATTGAATCATGGTCAAACCATACTCAAACTATCAGCCTGAAATTCCTTTCTTCCACTTGTCTATTGCTTCAAATTAGTGATAAAAAAAAAACAATATGTAACTCAGTTTTTCTGAGATATACAAATGGATGTGAATGGATGTGAATAAGAAACTATACAAAATAAATTTCATCATAATTTTAACTGCGTTTTGCATAAAACAATTCTCAAAGTTTGCCAATTTGAAATAGTAAGATTTTTTGTTAAGTATCTTAATACTTGCAGGAAATACCAGCTGAGCTGTTGCAAAAACCCCAAGTGCAGTTCGCACTGACTTTATATCACAGATGGGTGTTGAGATTCCCAGTCAAAGCTGCTCTTTTTGCAAAATCATCAAAAATGGCGTAAGTTAAATCGTGTTAATTATTTCTTTATTATAATATATGCACACCAAATATAAATAGGACTTAATACTTCTATACTGCATGAAGTGCAGCCCCGGATCTTCAATTATTTTGGGGGGGGTGGGGGGTGCAAAAAACTTAAAAATGCCCCGCCCACTTGAATTTCTTTTTACCATCATTTAACCCATCAAATATCCATAAAATTGGTGATCATTAAAACGTATACATGTCAAGAGTTCCACTTCCTACTGATTAGGCGTCCCAATGGACAAAACTATATTGATACCTCCAACTTTTTGATGACGTTTTTTGTTTGGCTTCGTTAAGTACAAAACTTTTCACGGTCTTCTCATTTGGCGACCAAAAAAAAATAAATCTGCCAAGTGCGAGTCGGACTCTATTTAATTCGGTTTTTTAAAAAGTGGTGTTTCTCAAAAACTTTCAACCATATCTTGTTCGAACCAAAAATATTTTTGTAAAAATAAAACTTGTTAACTATAGCTAACTTCAGGGTGTCTGTTTTTCGTGACGGTGTGCGCACGCGCATCGTAAAAATTTACTCTCATCATTTTTCACTTTAAACCAGAAAGCCACAGCAATATAAAAGTTAAAGTAAAAAATAAAAATAATGTAAACACAATTTCTGATCAAATTGAATTAATAAAATATCGCATTTTTTTAGGCCAGGAATGCAAATAGAGAGTGGATATAGTCCACTGAATCAAAACTTTGAGAAAATACTACGAATGTGTGAAGCAGCACGCATGCAAAGCATAAGGTACTTGGAAACTGTAATTGCTTTTTATGAGCCCTTACCAAGCTTGCACCAAAAGGACTCCAAAAAGATAAAAGTTCCAGTTATGGAAGCATTCGTCCATCTCACTGAAGACTCAGATGATATCAACCACAATTGGAATGCTGGAGATGTTATAATTAGTCAGTATGAACTAGCGATGCAAATACATTTCGATCTTTGCTACAATTACTTCTTCTACGGACAGCATGACTTAGCTAAGAAGCACATTTTGGGTTGTCGAGAAAATTCGAATATGCTCGAAAAGGAAATAGCTGCATCTGGTTATGGTAAACATAAAGTGATGCCTTGGGGTGAGTTCCATTACGCGAGCATGACTAAAGAGGATATTCTAGGATATATCCGATCTTTAAATCTAGGTTTTGAGGTTCTGAACGAGGAGCCATCATTATTGCAGAAGCTCCAAGATTCAATAGCGAATCACTACACTGGAATTATCGCTATATTACAAGCTGACAATTTAGCTAGGGAGATACCGATGGTGCACAGGGAAGTTGCTGAACTAGATATCCAAGGGTCTGCTTCCAGTGGAGCCTTTACAGTGGCCCGCGATCTGCTTAATCGAGTATCGGCTCTAAACGCCGTAAGGTATGCTCTCGAAGGTGGCATACCATCAACACATCCTGATTTCCTTAACAAATTCAAAACTGTTGGTGTCAAGTTTATCGATTTACTATTTTGGGCAATGTCTCCGGTGTTAATGTCAAACTTGAGTGAAGCTGATTGGGAACATCTGAGAATATTTTTTCTGCATCTAGCCACTTCACAGTGCAGACTCCGTGTTGACAAAATTGAGGACTACTTAAAGAAATATGTTGGAGACTCGGCAGAGAGCATACGACGTAAGCTAATATCTGACGAGCATGTTAATGAAATTTTAAATGATCCTACCAACGGTGATGATGAAACCATGGACCTACCTAGCGAACTTTTAACTGACTACTGGGATACACCAGACTTCGAAGTAAAGACTGTCCCTGAACTAGATATAGGGAGGTTGAAGAAACGCCTCGTTGATGCTTCAACGGCCGATGACGTGCGGATGTGTCTCGTGAAGTTAGCTATGATGGCTCCTTCATCTCCATTGTGGAAGATGAGTCCGTCCTGGAAGCCTGCGGGCGGATTGGCAAGTGCATTGACCTCCTTGCCACGAGGATTCCTGCAAGACTTTGGCTATGTTGTGTCGGGAGCAGCAAGAGCGCGTGCAGAAGCTGGATGTGCTAGAACAGCTTTATCTCTACTATCAGTACTAGAGAACGAAGGTCGTAATCAACTGGGCAGTGATCGTGATCCAAACCTCTACAGACTGTGCCGTCAGGTATCCTGGGAGGTGCTGTTACTACAAATCAATGTGGTGCTAAGCGAATGGCCTCACCATCGCGTGAATTTGGCATCGTTGGCAACTAAATGTAAAGGCTGCATCGCTGCTGCAACTTCTGGAGATGGAATTGTACCACGACAACAAGTAAGTCATGAAAATGTTTCATATTGATATAATTTTTTATGTCGTGTTAGCTTAAATGGAGTGAATTTTGACTTTTCCAGATAAAGGCTTTTTAGTTTTTGCATTAATTTAATGAAATTTAGGTCTTGACGACTAAATCTCATCTTGTCAATAAAAAATATAAATTTTAATAGATTACTTACAGTGACATAATATTATGTTAAAATCGGTCAAGTGCGATTCAAACTAGCTCACAGAGCCTTCAAAATTTACTACTTTATTATTCGAGTACAGAACACAAAAAATTAAAATATTAAATCAAAATTTCCGCTTAAGTACTTTTATCAGCCTGGGGACATTAAGACCGGACAAACAAACGTACTGAACATTAAACAAATGTGTATAGGTGATCGAGGCGTGCTGGGTGCTGCTAGTGAACGCGTGCGAGTGGGAGGGCGGTACAGCGAGCGGGCCCGGCGAGGCGGCCGCCGCGCTCGCCGCCGCCTGCCTCGAACTGCAACGAGGCAAGGCCGCTAGGAAGTTCCCGAGGACACTCTGGGACTACGGTATGGTTATATGTTGGCTAATGTTAGAGTATTCTGGTCGTGAAAATAGTTTGATCATGTATTCGTTTTTTTTTTATAAATATGAAGTAGCAAACGAGCAATCAGGGCACCTGATGGTAAGTGGTCGCTTCCGCCCATGGACATATGTAAGCAACTTCATATAGAACAGGGTTTCTATCTAAAGTCGATCACAGATGCGTTGCTGCTCCCGAGGACGCAGATGGTCATTCATTCATTTTTATTTTTCATTCTGTAGTTTGACTCATTTATTTATGTGTAAATGTTCATATTGAATAAAAGTACTACATTGGCATTCTTAATAATGAAATCAATATCATTCATTGTCAAGTTAATGATTGATAATAATACTGATTTTATTAATTGTTTAATAATATCAAAAGCACACTAAATGTATTAAAATTAATATACACACATACGAACACATAAATATACTATAATATTTTATTATTTGTGATTAAAGTGTAAGATGAGCAAATCTGAAAGTTTTTAAATTTCTAAACCTGATGATAATCGATAAGAAAGGTTTATATAACGATACTGAGAGGAACACTAATTGCGAGGTAATCGTTAAATACTTGTAAAATAAATTCGTACAAAATTTTGTTTATACCAGATATACTTATAATAATAATAGCATTTAGTGAGATACTATTATTATTTATTATTAAGATCAGTGGATCTTATACAACAATTACGTTCAACAGTCCTATCAGTATACTGCAACGGGACGAGCACAGCGGTGAAACGCAACGCGGGCGGTATGCCCTCCCACTCGCGTGACATGCCGAGCGCGGCCGCGGACGCGAGAAACGCCTTCAACGCTTTCCTGGCGACCCTCCGCGAACCTCTCGCCGTCTCCGTCATGCTGTCCCTCCTCGCGAGGATTCACAACACCCTCATCGACGATAGTGCGCTGGAGCTGGTAGTGGAGTACACGAATCTATGGCCCGCGACGATATCAAACATGAATAACTATAACGTGAAACACGTGCTCGAGTCCGTCACTGAGCTGCTTGAGAGGAGTCTGAAGCTGTACCCGTATAACACGTCGTGGTGAGTATGATAAGTTAATTAGCTTTATTTTTGTTGATTAGTTGTAGATATTGTAATATTGGTTTAATTGGCATGTTTCAAACACTTTATTTGTAATGAATAATAATGGCTAGTGTAAATGTTACTTTCTTAAATAAACCTTTTGTAATAAGGCAATAAAGTATTGCAAAAAAAAACACACACGCTCACGCTTACACGAAACATTTTCAATGTGTGAAAATCTTATTATATGCTGAGGCATATCGCTGTTCGGTAACAGATTTATTTCTGTCCCTAAAGATTAGATTTCAAATAAATAAACACCTCTACCTTTAGTAGTCTCGAAGTAGCACTTTATTTAGTTTCGCTTTTATGATGTAGATGTGATTGAAGCGTGCCATGTCGCTGAGTTACTTATCTAGGTGGCATTACCATCATTGTACAAGAAAAAAAATATATAAAACACGCACGAATTTCATAGGTTACGCATGTACGCCGATGTGGAGATGGCGTGCGGGCGCTGGGCGGCCGCGCTACGCCGCTACCTGTGCGCGCTCGCGGCCGGCTCGTGGCACTTCGCCAAGCGCGCGCCCGACGAGCCCGCCACCGCGCGCCGCGCGCTGCGCTGTTGCCAGGCGCTCGCTGCGCCTACGCAAGCTGCAGCGCTCGCGCAACTGCCCGACGAGCCCGACTATGCGGCGGCGTTCAAGTGCTTCGCTGAAAAGGTACGAAGCCCTAACTTATACTACAGCTCCGAAGCACGTACCCGAAGAACTAGACTATGCCACTTTCATGCTTATCTTATAATCTAGTGTGTTGTACTCATTTTAGTGTACTACATGCATTTGTAGAGCTTCTCCGTTGCCTTATTTAGATTATCAGTAGATATTCACATAACTTGCCGCACCATAATGAATTTATAAATACCAAGCACGAAAACAGAATTAGATTTTTTTGATTTGTAACAAAATACCGACACCGCAAAGATGATGGACTAAAATTCGGACGATTACTGAATAGTATTGGATAATATTGGTGTTCGTACCTGTGCCTACTCGTTTGTAATTGGCTTGGTATTGAATGTGGCACGTCGACTTGTCAATTGTCTTACAGTTCAGAAGCACATTTTCAATGACAATATAAAACTTTTCTTAAAATCTTTTCTCTCAAATTTCGTTTACTTAACGATATTAGAACTTCCACCTAAGATGTTTCACTTAAATGCGATAGAAGTTACACAAAATGATCTCCTTGCAGACAAACAACGCGTGCGACGCGATGGACGCGTACTACGGCTGCGTGTGGGACGGCACGCTGCTGGAGGTGGCGGTGGCGCTGCACGCGCGGCGCGGCGAGGGCGGGCGGCGCGCGCGGGCCGTGCGCGCGGCGGGCGCGCTCGAACTCAACGCGAATAACTCGGACGACATCCAGCGCGAGGCCGCTGCGACGCGCCGCGCGAGGCTGCTACGGGCGCTCACTAACCAGTACGTCGCGTAACGGGCGGCGAGCGACGTGTAAATGGGCGTGTCCGTACGCGCGCTAAGTATAACAACTCTAGTCCTAAGTGAATACGTACAGACCGCTACATCGAGCAGCGAAAAAGGTGGCGCTACACGCACGGCGTGGCGAGGGCGAAAGCGTGCGCGCGGCGGGCGCGCTTGAACTCGACGCGAATAACTCGGACGACATCCAGCCCGCTACTACGTGCCGCGCGAGTCTGCTACGGGCGCTCACTAACCAGTACGTCGCGTAGCGGACGTCGAGCGACGTGTAAATGGGCGTGTCCGTGAGTGCGTGAAGTTGAACCACTCTAGTGCCAAGTGAATACATACAGACCGGTACATCGCGCAGCAAGAATGTTGGAGGTGTCGGTGGCGCTGCACGCACTTCGCTGTAAGGGTGCGTGGCGCACGCAGGTGATCCACGCAGCGGGTGCGTTTGAACTCAACGTAAACAATTCGGAAGGTGTCCAGCACGAGTCCAAACGACGCGCCGCGCGAGCCTGCTACTAACGCCACCACAGTACGTTGCGTAGCGGGCGGCGTGTGATGTGATATTGCGTGTGAGTGTACGCGCGAAGTTGAAGAACTCGTGTATCTATGTGTGAATGTATAGAAAATGTTATACATCATATACATGTAAAAAGAAAAATGTGTGTTACAGAAAGAAGTTACAAAGACTGAAAAAAATTGCAAGATAGCACTCTTTCACCAAGATGACAAACTAATTATTATTTTATACCTTCCATAATATCGGTATAAAATGATGTTTTAAAAACTTTTGATACAAAGTTATTATCCACATTTTATCTTAACATATTATGTTCACTGTACCTAAGAAATGGTAAGTAGTTAAACTCATGTTGACTGTATTACAAATTAGATCCGACTTTGAAGTCTGCTTTTTTACGTATGGTATGTACGGAATTGTAAAATATACTTCAAAATAACTTTATAATTTACCCAAGAACACTGTACTAAGAATAAATAATAAATATTTTAGGTAAAAAGGTATGATTCATCATTTATATGATAGTTTAATCTACCCTTGTTGCCACCTTCGATCATCATAGTAGTGATCGAAGGTTGCCACACAAAAACATGGATAACTAGGTAAAAATAAAACCCAAGTAGAATATTTCAACTCTGTATTTAATAATACGATAAATAGCGTGTAATGACCTTTTTTATTATCTGTATAGTTAAGTAACATGCCCGGACCACACAACAGACTATAGACCTGGATGTAAAATACTTTTTGTAGATAGTCTGTATCTTCTTTAAAAAAAGGTAATCAAAATAACTTAATCAATTTATAATACTTTTAATTTATTTAAGACTACACTGCTTTCTAGTTTTTGACATGAAGTAATTATTACGAGACTTAAATCTTACTATATTATACCTGGAGAGTAAAAGTTTCAATCTGTAGACAATTTTAAAGTACGTACGAAAACGACAAGGATAAATCTGAAGTTCAAAATGTGTAATTTTACCAGAATTATTGTAATCCTTTCCAAATATCCGCGTAATTGCCACGAACAACAATTTTACGTAACAATAAAGAAAAACCTACAACTACATACAACACGACGTATCGTGAGACGTTGTAACGATACGATGTCGTGTCGTACGTCCTAAATAAAAATGAATCTGAATGCAGATTGCTGCATTATTTCAAAAATATAGAAAAGTACGAGGCAAGTACCGACATATAGCCATAATAGCGATATTTGAAAAGGATCTCAATTTTTAATATGGTACATAGCATCTCGCTACAACATAAATGTGCTCTATAATAGGTATATCTAGGCTTATACGAAGTCTACACAAAGATACATGGAATAAATATTCAGTGTATATATATTCTACTTGGAAATCTACCCGTTGCAGTAATGAGTAATAGGTATACAAAGTTAGCTACCTTGATTTGTACTCAAGAATACAATGTATGTCTAGATTAAATGTTGGGAGCAAATTCAAACAACATACGAAAATTTAATTGACACAATAATTAATTGATTTCATTGTCATTTAAAATCCGGGCCTGAAATTTTCATAGATTATAATAGTGGGAAAACTATACTTAGGTAGCTATCATTTGGCGCATTTTCAATTCAAGCTCTTCAAAATCTATTTTTATTTATAGATTTAAAGCATTAGCTTTAAAATTGAGAATATCGACTTCTTTTTTGAGGTGATAATAACGCATAAATTATATACGTCGTAAATATCGTCGTATAGTCGTAGTATAATTTTTAATTAACTCTATATTTGTATCATACTAAATAATGATAATTTAGTGGCAATATTTCAATTCATAAAAGTATGTAATTTTTCATCATGTTTCTTTCTTTATGACTTAATCACGTAAAAAGATCGTCCGTAAACCGAATTTATAGACAAACAATATTTTGTCTGTAATCTTACGTCATACGATTTACTGCACGAGATGTTATACTGTATTAAATGAAAAGTATGCAAAGATTCCTGTTACCGAGAATTTATTATTCGGCGATTTCAGTATTAAAGAAAGTCATGGAGGTAATGTTATTCTAGGCTACCCACACATAAATCTAGACATACCCAATATCCTTGCTTGTACATTATCTACATGGTTAAATAAATTTATCAACACCTCCCAGTTGAACCAGGCTCTTGAAAGTTTCTTTCACAAACATTCTTAACTTATTGCTTTATATCTCCATTTGCGTAAGGTTTGAGTATCAACATTATACAGGTACTTAAGCTCGACATTTTTACTCCACTTAAAAAAATAAACCTAACACTGTGGAAACATATATCAAGTATACGAAGCATATTTAAGAAAGATAAATCTGTATGAATTGTTCAGGTTTCGATATTAGGTGCTTACAAATCATGTGACATACTTTTGGCAGTGAAACAATCCCATGGCATCACAATGTAGACGTATATAAATTAAAAGCAACCCAATTACAATACCTGCCACATATTTCTATCCATCACACGCGTCAATTTATTAAAATGGCTCAAAATTCATCAAATAATAAATACGCCGCGTCGTGTCAAAGACGGGTCGTGGTCGCTGACTATGAAGTGATTAAATAGATTATTGGTTATAATTTTATTTTTATTCAATTTCAATATTTGACATCCATTTAACGTTCGGATTCCAAAATTATCGTGTTGCAACATGATTGATTTAAAACTCGCGCTAAACCCGTCATTCCACAATTCAAAACCGTCCCCCCGTTACCTCTATACATTTTCGTTACATTCCAGCCAATTTCAACGTGTCATCACCATAATGCTATTTTGTAGTTACAGTAAACAACAAACAGTAGGTAAGTACTCTAGGTACTAAACGACGAACGCTTCAAGAGCTAACATAGAGAGGGATGCCATCGCTGCTACCGCCGGCACGGTCACCACCCAAGCGAATATTATGTTCCTGGAATAACAATTTATTTTATTAGCCGAGCACTATTCTTCTATCTCGCATCTTTTTACGTTTTGTAGTATCTCAACCTCGCATTTTTGCAATCAATGTAAACTTTAAAATATAAGGTGTCACGACTTGATATACGAGAATATAGTTTTAACCATGATTTGGTTGAAAGGTAACTTCTTCCTTTTGAGGTCGACTACTTTCCACAAACCTTTCTGAAAAGGGATTGTTCCCAGTAGTCGCCGGTCCTGGCATGCGTGTTGGTGATCTTAATAGGTGGCGCTGTTATGCAGGAAGACGTGCTACCATTTCCTAGATTTTGTCTCTTAGTACCATATACACGGCAAGAGATAAAGTACTCTTCAAAGCCCGATACCGTACGACAAGAATAATAACGACATCGTATTAAAAAATATTTTTGTAAGGCAAATCGAGTCGTCATTATTATTACGTGCCTTTCAATAGGCACTTAAATTAGAATGTTGACACGATTGAAAAAAATATATTTGAAAGAAATGTTACTAACCTGAACAGACTCCAATCAACGGCTTTCTCTGAGAAGTAGCCCACACACACAACAGAGCCAACTTTGCAGTGCGTGGTAGACACCGGCAGCCCCGCCTTGCTGGCCACCAGCACCGTCAGAGCAGCGCCCAGCTCTATCGTGAACCCACTAGATAATAGAAGATCTATTTTTATATAAAAATAAAATATTGAAAAGTATTGAAGTAGCTGAAACAGAGATTTGAACTTGTAGTAATAAGTCAGTGATTATTTTGATTTATGGTAAATTTATACTTTTACGGTGTATATACTTATAGGTGTATTATTTAAGTAGAAAATAGATGTCATTGATAAATTGATGTCTTACTTTGTCTAAAAATATTATTGCATAAATCTGTAGAATATCCTACCGTATTCTATCTATTCATGTATGATACGTGATATCTTTCCTATATGTAATGCATTGGAATTTCGTATAGGAATTCTACACGAATGGTGTTGTACATGCTATCAGTTTGTATCAGCCGTTTTTTGGTCGGAACAAATCTCGCTATTTTTGTAAAGATTTCTACGTACAGTAGGACAATCCATGTAGTTATGCTTATAACAGTAGGTATATTTAAAGATCTTACGTGTCAGGAGTGATGCTGGTAAGGTCCTCCCCGACCGTGCGTATGACCCGGCGGCCCCATAACCACAGCCCCAGCGCGATGCCCACGCCGCCGAACACCAGGATGGCCAGCGGTGTCTCCGCGCGTGCGTGCGCTCCGCCCTCAGAGTATAAGAGCCAAAGAGCTACCAGGGGACCTATGGCGTTGCTGTTCAAACATGTAGGAAAATTAGTACATAGAACAATGTTTTTTTAACATACTGGGTATATATAAATGTTTCAAAATATATTTGTCGGTACGATCGAAACGATGATTAAGTATGCCAGTTTTATCTTGGTTTGTTAAATAGTTACCTAACATCGTTGCCACCATGCGCGAACGCCCCGAAAGTAGCGGTGAGGACTTGTAAGAAGGAGAAGAGTCGTAGCGTGTCCGGTGGCGGGGGCGCTGGGGGCGGCGGCGGCGGGGATGCGGCGCGCAGCAGCGGCGCGGCGCTCGAGTTGGGCGTGATGGCGGGCAGGCGCGCCGCGCGACCAGCGCCCTCTATGCTCCACGCACTGCCGCAGTCCGGGCCCTAGTAATATAAACACGGCGCTCGTTTTTTTCCTTGTCGAACATTTTGGTAATTTAATCTGTGCCTACCTGAGTATACTCGGGTAGGATGTAAGCACAGATTAAATTACTAAAATGTTCGACAAAGAAAAAAACGAGCGCCGCGCGATCCGTGCCTTCTATGCTCCACGTGCTCTCTTCGAAATCACACGAACACTCTTAGAAATCCACACTCAACATTCGCGCGTCCGTGCACCTTACACTTACCGTTTCTTTGAATGAATAACTGCACAATTCAAAATTCATTAATTTTAAGTTGCTTTTAATTAATGATGTCCTTTTAATTTTTATTATTTTAAATTCATTTTAAATTTAAATTATTATTTTTATATTAAAAGATTGTTAAAAGATAAAAACAAAGACGCCCATTTCTTACTTTTTTACCTGGATATCTTGTAAAATTAACGTTTTTGTGTTGTATTATTATTCATGTAAAACAGCCACATGATGGGTACATATAATTGGTAGGTATTCATAATCATTAAAACAAACCTTGTCAGTGCGAAGCGGTGGCGTATCGAAATCAACTGTAGGAAATCCTCTTGAAGCTGTCAGTCTACCGATCTCTCCTCTCGCTATTGTATCACATGAGTCACCAAGGAAACCATTTTTCGAATCGTAACTTTCTCCCATTCCTGCTAACTGTGCCGAATCCAAACTTTTACAACAACTTAGAGTTTCATCAATATACTTAAGAGTATTAATTTGAGGATCTGCATCAATTAACTGTAATCTCGATTTATTGGGTGGACTCAAACTTCTTGAAAGAATACTGCAATCATCCATAGTAGCAAGAAGAGCTCGATTCCTCGCATTCAATTCCTTTACACCGAGGGAACATTTATCTACATCGCTCAGTGTAACCATTTCAGCACTTTCTGTTATGACTTCCAAAAGTTTGCCGTCTTCCGAGAGGAGAGAGGTAGGTCTTTGCGGTACATTTTTACTGGAATGTGTTGGTGTATTAGCCGGAGTTGTTTCTGCAAAATATAGAACCCACTTTAAATTGAGTGACCAAGAGGACTACATATGATTTCATTTATTTTGAATACATTATTACCGTTTGATAATCCTAGAGTAAAATTAACAGGAGCGGCGCAAAGTTTCCGTTGATAGTGTGGGACGAGAAAGATGCGCACACACATTGCCACCAACGCGCCTAACGCTAGAGACCCCGTTAACGCCAACCACATTGGTATTTTGTCCATAGCCAACACTGAAATTGAAAACACATATAATTAATACGTACCGTTTTTGTAACGGAGTGAATAGGTATCTTCAAAAGGTTTCCCTTCAAAGATCAGGCACTGCTAAGAACAGCGGCAGTCATCACACACTGGGTACCTACTTATATACAAATTTAATCAATAACATCAATCAATATAGTTCTTTATTTATCAAACCAAGAATTGGTGATGAACATCGAAATGGCTACTCTCGGACGATTTCAAACTTCGGACGGAAAGAAACCGAACCTAAGTGTAAACTTTCTTAGTAAAAAGCAAAAATCAAGACTGGCTTATTATTATACCTAATTAGAGATCCTAAAAAATACTGCACCTATTTTGATCGTATCGTATTAGAGTATCTAGTACTTAAACCGGTGATTCTCAAAGTGGTCCACGTGGACCCCCCTTCCTTTTTTTTTTTGGTCGCCAGGGGAAATGTTTAATAAGTACGACGTCGGGATTTTTAAGGAAAAAAAATATAAAAGAAAACTGAGCCACTTACATTTAGGTCCATCGTGGACGACACTGATGACGTTGACAGCGATGGTGGCTCCGTAAAAGAACGGCAACGCGCGTAATCCAGAACAAAGGGGATCCGGGGCACGAAGAATGAATTTCCGGACCAGCCAAAACAACAACGCTGATACCGTACCGCTTAGTGCTGGTGAAATGAACCAGGATAATACTGGAAGAAAAGAACGTTTAATTTTATCATTACACGTACCAAGGTAAAACATGGGAAGATTATGTATTATATACATCTATAGTTTGATACCCTACCCTAGTTTCATCGTTACCCTAGGTTAAAGCAGTGGCAGTGTATTTACTTTTTTTACGTGTTACGTTAAATAAGTGGCCACTGCCTCCCATGGACGTCTATAAGCAACTTGATACGGAATAGGGTTTCCACTTAAAGTCGTATCTTCGTATATATGGAGTGGTAGAACGAACGGGAAGATACCGCCGCGACACCCTTTTCAGGTATGAAGCAGTTCCTGCGTTTCGGTGGAAGGACGTGATTGCAGACTCATTTTCATATGAAGCGACCATCTTAGTCCTCTGGAGTAGCAACGCATCTGGGGCTAACCTCAAGTAAGTCCATCAGGTGGACTGCACGCTCGTTGGCTACATCCATAGTGTATTATAAAAAAAATTATAACCTCGTATTAATATGTAAGTATCTTTACTCACCAATAGCGCCAAGGGTTGACCAACGTACGCCAACCGGTCCTTTAGCTGTTAGGGTGAACCCTACAGTTGCACCGACAACTGAGTGGGTCCCAGATACCGGCAACCGTAACGCAGTGGCCAAGATCAACCACGCTGCACCAGCTATCAATGCAGCGAGGCACCCTGCAGCAAGCAGTCGTTCCTCACCAGCGTACAAATCCACGTCCAGGATTCCTTTGCGCATCGTATCTGATACTTTGTAACCTGAAAATAATGAAAGGAATTTTCAGCTCCCCATCCCTGCCATATTTAAGATAACGATCAATTTTTCAAATGTCGCCAAACTTTTTCGTTTGCTGTATTAATTTTTGTCCCATTTAAGCAATTAAAAAAAACACAACTCTAAAATTACCCACTAAACATTTTAACTAACATACGTTTTATAAAACCTTTTGTTGACATTGGTACAGACTTAAAATCGACAGGAATGGAACCATGAACATAGATTTAAAGTCCAAGTGATAAAATAGCAATATCTCAGATATTAATAAGAGTTTATTTATATTTGGGAACTTTTCAATATAGGTCAATGGTTCTTAAAAGCCGCTTCCACTCTACGCTTGATCTATCAACTGATTATATAAGCTTCTACCCATTTTCATTTTGAACGCTATGTTTACATTTTTTTTTTCAATTTAAAATATTTTTACTACTACTGGTTCGAATTGAAAAAATATTTTTGTGTTGAGTAGTAAATTTACCGTGGAAGGCTTTAGGCTATATAACATCAAGCTATGTTTGTTTGTTTTTTATAGATTGTTCTCTAATAAAACAAAAAAATAAGGCATGAACTTGTAAAATCAAACGTTTGTTTCTCAAAAAAATATTTATATTACAATAAGTAGGTATGTATAACAAATATGTTACTTACCAATCAAAACAGCTCCAGCAATTTCGAATATAGTGGCGAGGATACAAGCTTGAGTGAGTGTAAGCACCTTGGAACCGACGCTCGTACCGAACGAGTTCGCAACATCGTTAGCGCCAATTCCAAATGCGAGGATGAACGCGACGACAAATCCACAAGTGACTAACCAAAATATATCGTCTGCGTATGGTTCCATTGGTAACAGTTGCAAAAGAGACCTGACTGTAGGTTTTCCAATTTGACTAGCGCCTATTTAATAGGTTAGAGAAACAATACAACTAACGATAAGCTTTGCTTATAATCCAAACTAACAATTCATTTTATTTCTAACAACAAAACATAAATCATAAATTCCCGCTAAGTAAAAAGTGCAGAGTGGAGTATTAATTATTTCTAATTTTATATAAATCCTATAACGACGCTATTAAAATTAAATCCGAAACATTTATAAACTTTTTTTTTAAATAAGAACTAGAAGTAATGTTGATCGAGAGTTTGAAATTGTGCGTCACAACGTGAGATGTTTAAATATCGTTTCGAGGAGTTGATACGATGTCGATAGCTTTGGCTTCATTTCTGTAAATTATAATAAATTAAAATTAAGTTTTATATAAACCAAAACAAAAAATATATATTATACAACTAAATGTGTTAAGACGATTTCTTTCTATTATATTATAACTGTTTTTTTTTTTGCAGAAAATAACGTCACGCACATATTACCTACTTAACTACTAGGAACGTTTTTACAAAATTGCGTCGATGTGAATCAGACTCACAGCACATGGTGTTCGTGGTATTGATTTACAGTAATAACTCCGTCATCAAACACGAAACTCATAAACAGACAGCTAACTTATACCCAAATGATGATAATTAGAACTTTTCCCACACTTCCCTTTCCTATTTCCTTCGAATTTAACCACACGGTGTAAGTACATGCGTCACATGGTTTATAATTAAAGCGACAATGAGGGATATTTTGAAGGTGAGGCAAATGCTGTCTATTTTAGTAACTTGACCTAAACATTAAACATAATTGATTTTAAAACCAAAAATACGAACATTACTATACTCACTTTTGAAAAGTGTAGGATTTTATTGTCCTTAGAGTTAAACACGACTGAGGTATGCGTGAACACGGGGGCTTCACAGCTGTGTACTGAAGTTACCGAGGGTCGCACACGGAGCCACTCTGAATGGAGCATGCGCGAAGGGCACCACCACCCTGCAACCCCCTTCCCCTTCTCTATTATATTACTGCTTAAGTACTAAGAGCAAGGTTATTTGCAAAAGAACTCCTGCCGTGGAAGTAGTTTTCGAAAACTGGATTAAATACAATGCTTAACCCCTTTCAATGCAGAATTGTGTAGCTTATGGGACATACATTTATAAACTTTACGAAACAAACTAAATAGTTTACATGTAATTGGCTTACAGTTTATACTTACTTGATAAATTGTAAAATTATGCAAGGAAATTGCTCACAAACTTCACAAAAAAAATCGCCAAGCTGATCTGCAGCTTAAGAGTTTCGGATTTAATTCTCCACTTGGCAGAAATAAAATTAATGAAGTTTCTTATCTTATTTTTTCGATTGTTCTAGTTTGGTGCATGTGTGTATTAATTTACTTACAATTGGTATATTAGGTATCTAAGTAACTACGTATAATAGCACATTATATATTACGATCTCGAAATCCTTTCGGATAAATACTTATACCTAAACATAATACATTCATCGCCGAATGGTTAAGATTATTATATACAACTTTAATAAATTATCGCGCAGTGTAATGTATTCATTATGAACTTAAACGTACTTTCGCTCGATCGGTCTGCAAAACCTCATCATGGATAACGACTTTGCGTCGCTGATTTTTTATTGCGTCTCCCCCTATTACACATGTAGCTACCTACATAAGTATAGCCTAGCCATAGTTTTTATTGTGTACCTACTTCAATTCTCGTGCTTTACGAGTAGTTCTCTCTTTCTACACAGAGATAGGTACAGTACCTACTTTAAGCGCATAAAAGTAGGTATACGTAGTGAATTTGAATGCAAAGTAATGTAATCTTGTATAAGTTTATGTGGTTCAATTACGATATTACCGTCGCTATACTTTCGCCTAGCAGATGTGCATCATATTATTAGTAAAATACCTAAGATCATTAACGCTCCAGGCAAGATTTGAATATTGAGCCCACGAGTATGAAAATTTTGTGAACTAAAAGTCAATGGGACAAAAATAGATTGACGATGACAATTATTTGAAAAATACATTGTACATGGTACATTATACGTTGTATATTAAACACATGATACGACTTAATCCTTTTTTCACATAATATGTTTATTTATCTTTATAACATTTTTATATTGATCAAAGCGCCCATCTAAAACTGGCATTTGCATCCGGATCTCAGGCTAGCCCCTAGTTGATAGATACAAATAAAATATTGCCAACTAAAATAAAAAAAAAATACGCGTATTGCACATTTTAGCTGTATTATCAAAAATCTTTAAAACGATATGATCATTCTGCTTTATAAATAAGTAACACTTTAATGAGTTACGTAACGTCGAACTTTAGTTGATCCATCAGTACGACCCCATTTGACGAAATGACTTACGGCACTGTTTTCGTATTGCGATTCTACCTCGTAAATTATCCACCCTCTACGTAAATACGTAGTAGGGCAAGCCATAGCCATTTTATTACGTACTTTCATTGTCGATAAATACTTTATCCGTAGACGTCTGTATTGTGAATTTTCTGGGTTATTCATTTTCATTTGTGCGAGTATTATCTATTTTATATAGCAATAAATAAACGACCTATGCTTCTATTACAATATAATCTGCTTTTGAAACATAACATTTTCAAGTTCTTGATTTTCGCATTATTTTAAAATTACCCATATCATGTGTATCATTCCCCATGTCCAATGTTCAATCGGAAAGATCTGCCAGTATCATTCATATTAACCTTTCTAACGTATTCAATGGTCATAAATACCATAACGGTGCACTTGCGGCAATTTTTTGGGCAATAATTGCTCAACATCACGATCAATCGGGAGTAATTTGTGAAGCGATATAGACTATTTCGAAAAATTGTGGCAACTGTTTTGGCGGCAATATTGCTTCTAATTGTTCCATGTACTCCATAATATAGACTTTAGCAATATGGAACCCAAATTGCTATTGTACTTATTATATTACGGCTTATAGGTACGTCTCGCCGATATGGGATATTATAATGAAAGAAACAGTGCTTCGGAAAGGCAGTATTCTTCTACACCTAATATTCCTTCTTCTGCCAACATACATTCACGCCAGCTCCTTGTCCTCTTTTAACCATGCTATCCTTACTTATATTCATCCATCAGTTTCCCACTGGCGCTACATTAAGATAAACATGAACAAACTAACGAGTCGCTCGCCGAGTAACGATGAATAATGAGTAGTGATACCTGGACTTACGCTACCCCGACTTACCCGGAGTTACGCGATTTTCAAATTAGAAATTTTGGAAAATATATAGATACTTGACCGAAAAGCTTATTTCCTCTATATAAATTATGCGGCAGCCTAACAAATTTTGAGTCGTCAAACTACTTTGTTACATTTAATGATGGCTTATAGAATTTAAAAATTATCAAAATAAGTTTGGCTGGAGGTTTTATTATTTGCATAATTTAGCATTTTAATAAACATTTATTGCCTAATTTTATTTTTTCAGTTTCTGGCCCTAATTAAAAATAATTTATATGGGTAGGTATATTAAATAATACGCCGATCCGCATTAGTTTTCAAGTTGTAAAAAAATACATTAATAATTATAGTATAATATAGAATGTTGTATAGTCTTGAGATAAAATTTACTAATGAATACATTTTTTTATATAAATATGTTGGAAATAAATTCCCAGTAACTGTCTGTCGGGTTGCTAATTACCCTGGTAAAATTCAGAACATGACAAATTAAAGTCCTAATTACCCTGATAAAAATCAGAACATTACAAAATAAAGTCCAAATTACCCTGATAAAAATCAGAACATGACATATTAAAGTCCTATCCAGCCGTTCGAACCCCGCACTCTCATTAAAATCCTAGTCACGGTGTTACCAAAGATGGTACGTGGTACACGTGCTCAAATTCTTCGCATGAAATTATCAGATTTTATCTTCAATTACTAATAGGAACTAAAAGGATAGGTTCATATTAGTGATCGAAGGATTTTATGAATGGTATTAGCACGGTAATAGTATCATACAGTATTGTAACTCGGCCCTGTTCTTAATTATATACCTACAGACGCGCTGGGCGAGAGTTCGCGTTAGGGCTACCCGCCTACAGTATTTTAATTACATCTGCA
>DWNE01000282.1:0-32666 GCA_018249875.1 Cecropterus toxeus | reverse complement strand
TCAAAAACCGAATAACATAACTTTGTAATTCATACAAACACTATGAAAAACAAACTCATGTTGGTAGTTGGAAAACTGTTCAACTTTATTTATTATTTTTATTTTTACAACACAGCAAAATTTTCTCTTCAATTAGTGAATGATAATGCTACGGAACCCTTCGCTTGAGAGTCCGACTCGCACTTGGCCGGTTTATATATATGAGCATGCGTTTTATCATACGTGACCACTGCTGTCCATCTGCAATTAACCCCAGATAAGATCAGATTTATATCTAATGTTGACCACACGTGAGCTGCTACCGCATGACTAACTTAGAAAGCCTGAGATAAGCAAGCGTGGTACGAGAGACATCTCGTACCACGCTTGCGAAATACGATTGTTATGTATAACTTTGTAGGTAGTAGTATACTAGTATTATAGTATTGTAATAGTTGTGTAATAGTATACTAGGCACTTATAGTTAAAAGTTTTCTTTGACAATCGATAATAAGCTTATCACATTCAAGTAGCAAACGAGCATGCAGTCCACCTGATGGTTAGTACCCACTGCCGCTCATAAATATCCGTAAGCAACCTCATGTTTTAGAACAGGGGTACCCATACCGTACCATACCTCCACGGAAACACAAGAACTACTTCACGCTAGAGATACGCTACACCGGCACACGCCGGTGGAATCTGCTAAGTAATGGATTGGTCTTGTTTGTTCGAACACATAACACTAGATTGTCACTAATATATCCTACTTTTTATACGGTAAACTAATGTAGGTATATATATTTAATATTTCATCAATATCGGTACATATGGGTCGGAATTTCACGATGAATATAATCAGTCAAAGCGAGATATCCACTTGTTTTGACAGTTGGTGAATGACTCAATTTGTCTCTGTAATTCCGCGCGCATTAGTTTCTGATACAATATACGCAACTCATTGTTGTTGCTTATGTTCATGCTAATCTTATTTACAGCACATTATGGATTTAGGACGCTTTAAAATAAATCCTTATGCATATGCGCGATTTAGACAATGCCCGTTTCAATATAATTAGCTTGTGATATCATATTCAACACTGGGAATGATAATTAGCTTTTACATAATACATTACAGTTGGTATAGGCTTACAAGGGGATGCATGATTATATCGACAAAGCAATTTTCGTTCACAAAAACTTTTTCGAAATGTCATGAATTTTTGCAACCCAATCACAATCGGTAATGAAAACGACGCGTGAATACGAAACGAGTTCAGGCGCAATTAACTTTTCAAATTTATTTTTTTCGTCACCGTACAAATAGCTTAAAATATTGTGTGCGTTTTATTGGATGATAGATATAAGTAACCTTGCGAAAAGTTCGAAATTATAGTTGTCGGTGGCGACCTGTCACGAACATCATCATCGAAAATCACGATTGGAATTATTAGCCGGGAGTGCGCAATCCAATTTCATCTCACCGACGTTTGCGTCGCGGTACAATGCAATTTGCTATCCGAAGTTTCAACACGCGGGCCATACCTCCGCACCCTATTTCATCTTCGTACTGTGCGGATTGGATGACACTATTTGTCGGGCGAATAGACTATCAATATTTGAATTGATGATTCCGTACGCATCATGCGGCGACACGTTGCCTAAACAGCGTTTCCCATACAATCGAATGTTGATTCGAATAAACAGCGTGCAATATTTACCATAGATGTGACACGTTACTGTAATCACTAGCCCAGTTTGTGACAAAGTTCCGGGTCCCATCCCACGAAACAGGACAATCTTGAGTGTGGTGAAAGCGTCCTCGTCTTTATATTTTCTAACTATTGTACAGACCACTAATTATGTATCATTATTTCAAACCACAGATACCTCAAATATTTACACTAGTAACATCGTTAAAAACATTAAAACTAAATACCCGACTGCTTAAAACGAATTTTTTGTTCATAATGATATATATTTGATTTTACGTTTATACGCTTTTTCAAAATAATGAAGTACTACAATATACATACATATTTTAGATTGGTCTATTGCTAGCTTTCATTTGATATCATTGTCGTAATAGTACAAAAAAATCCAGAGGCCATTTCTAAAAATTATATTGTCACTATGTCACCATGCAAACTGAGACGATTCAAACGATATGTCATACGTCACAATCCATCAAGCCGTTTGGGCTATAGCGCGTCCCTAAGAAATGGACATACATACAAACAAATATACATATATATAATATATACATACATATGCTCGAAAAACATTACCCTCCTTCTGACGCAGTCTGGTAAAAATGCGAAGTACGATGCTATTAGGAGTTGACTATACATGTGATGTTATATTGTTTGTGGAATTTAATAAGCTCTATTGCTCTCGAACCGAAATCCGACCATTTTCAAATTAATTTTCATTTAGCTTCACAATTTTCATGTACATATAAGAGTATATGGTATTTTAGAGGTGGATATGAAAACTATCATAGTATAAGTAATCCGTGGAAATACCCAAATAATGCATATTCTACGCGGTCGACGGGTTTGAAGTATCAAATTTATTTTTATGTATATTTTTATTGTTTGCGGTGAGGATTGTCACCTCCTTAGGGGCTGTTTGTATGCGGACTGAGAAGAATTACGTGCGCGCCGCGAGGATCCACTTTAAAAGTAGCGATAAAACAATTTGTTCTCAAAATAGCTATGTTGGATAATGCATATGGTCGCGCACAATAAATTTTGTACTAGAATCCAATCTCAACTCGAACTGTTTCATACCTACATCGATAGTTCAGCAAAGTTATGGTTTAATCTATAAATGCGTGTATTTTTTTATTTGGAAACAAGATTTTCCGAAAATCTGGCGTTCGATTCTAATCGTACGTAGAGTTTTTTATAATATTGAAGGAGCAAACGAGCATAGCAAACAGATGTTTGCTATGCTGATGGTAAGTGACTCCTGCATTCTATGGACATCTGTAATCAATCCCAGATAAAATCATTTTTACCTGAGGTTGGCCTCAGATTGCTACTCCAACTTAGTCCAAGTTAAAACTCACATAAGTATGTTTCCCTTACCACATCCTTCAGACCAGAGCACAGCAGCGCTTAACATTGCTGCTTAGGTAGAAATAGGTGTGACGGTGGTGCTTCAGGAGTGGAACCACTAAGGGTTCTATATACAACTTCGACAGGTGGTAGAATCAATGTAGTTCGACCGGGGAAGTACCACCACCACACCTACTTCTAGCGTGAAGCAGTTCTTGCGTTTTGGTGGAAAGGTGTGGTTGCCGGTTCACTTTTATATGAGGCGACCATATCAGTCCTCGGGAGTAGCAATGCATCTGTGATAGACTTCATATAGAACCCCTGATCTACATGAAGTCGCTTAGAAATGTCTATGGGCGGCAGTAACCACTTACCATCAGGTGGGCTGCTAGCTCGTTTGCTACTTCATATTTACAAAAAAAAATACAATTCAAGACCAAATGAAAAGTTTCCGTTCAGATTATTTTCTAAGACATGCGCAAAAGACCCTGTACAGATACAGCCAGCTAGCAGCTGCAAGCTTACGAAAGTGATAAAAATTCCATCTGCCAAAATAACTAAGCTATATTCCATTAAAATTAAACATCGCGTCTTGATTTTGGCAAAGCCCTCATTTCTTTCAAATTAAAATCAAGGGAACTCAAAAAACGGCGATACCTTACATCGAACTGGTATTACGAAGGAGCTTGTGATTATATAATTTAATTAACCTAATCGCACCCTGTAGTCGTCGGGTTTCAATATCGCATCTGAGGGGCGCACGAATGCCTATTGAATGCGTAATCAGGACGTAGGCAAAGTATATTTTAAGAAAACGTATCTCATATACCTTTAGTAACAATTTATTACATTATTAAATGAGGTCAGAAACGTTCGCCATAATTTTAAGGGGGTCGACCAATGAGATGAATTTAGAAAATCTTGTTTTTTAATTTGAATCCTTAACATGTGTAGAATGTTCTGGTAAAAAGCTTTTTATAAAATTCGAAGTCGTTATACCTACAACAGTTAAAAGATGTTTGGAGCGTTGTGTTGAATAAGTCCAGCCCTATTGTGACCCGTCCGCTTTAATATTTGAGACCTTTCTTTACATATAATCACTTCTAGAAAAACAGACAAATTTATGCAAGTATAGAAAGAAATGTATCTGTGGACTTACGAGTATGGATGTGTGGGCCAAGCCTCGCTGATTGATGGTACTTAGGATTTTCACTTCTTGAAACATTGTATTGCCAAATGTATTTCTGCTAGTTGCTAGATTTTACAGCTAGTATATACTTTTTTGTTCTCGAGGGGCAAATCCTCAAAAGGTACACCACGCCTTTAATCGCCTCTTACGACAGGCAGAAGATACCGTCCTATTCTGATCCCGGAACTACAGGAGTGACATTTTGTATAGGTACCTATACAAAGTAATACACATATTTTGTTTGTACATATTAAAATAATTATTGGTAGCAATCGCATGATTCCACAAAAAAATTGTTAAATGTCTTATATAGAACTTGGTATTTAACTCTAAATAGGCTAATAACTTTTAAAACATCATGTTGTACATTCTAGGCCTACTATAGTTTGTGACAACTAAGCTCTGTGCCAAGGAATGGAAGTTTAAACAGATTACAGCCATGATTGTATTCTATCCTTAGATCAACTGCAAATATATTGCTATTTCTCTATTTATATCAGATTGAAATAGAATAGAGAACAAATATGCACCTGATCGTAAGTGATTACTGCCGCTCATAAACATCTGTAGGCAACATAGGACAGGGTTCTATCTGAAGTCGATCACAGATAGTTGCTACTCCCGACTGTTATGGTTGACTCATATATAACAGAGCCGGCAACCACACCTTCCAATGAAACGCAAGAACTGCTTCACGCTACAAATAGGTGCGGCGGTGGTACCCAATCGGTCTACACTGGTTTTACCACCTCGTAATTACCATATCGTCTATACTACGATACATCATCTATGAAAATTCAACTGTCTAGCATTCACGGTTCATGAGACAGTCTGGCGACAGACAAACAGACAGACGGACGGACGAACGGTCGGACTTCGCTGTCTGTTCGTCCTTCCACGAACGGACAGCGAAGTCTTAGTAATAGGGTTCCGTTTTTAAATAGTAAAATAGTGCTGCAATTAGCACAATTGTCACGGTACTCTCGTATGACAATCGTATAAAATTTATGTATTAGTAAGTAATTGAAGTTATTACTGATTTTCATTTGCCATGTCGTTCAGTCTGGACGCAGTTCACGCGGCATTTGTTAATTCGAACCGCGGTCGGTGTGCGCGGATCCGTGCGCTGTGGTTACTCAATAAATATTCCGTAATCCATATGTAATTAACGCACAAATGAGCTACGGTGTAATTTAATTGATCCTTTAGAATAAACAAACAGTCCATGCACAAATCGGATGTGGTTTAGCAGCTTTGCATAGGAATTTATATGTTATTATTTACATATAGAGTAATTAGCGCCAGTCAAGCGAATTGAGAGCTAATAACAGCCAGCCTGTATTAATATAATTGTGTTAAAACATAATTTTATTTTACGTTTAAAACATAAAATAATGACTTGGTAAAACGCTCCGAAAATTTAATTTTGTTTATATAAAGAAATTAGTGGCTACAAGATTTATAATATGGGCTTATTCAATTGAAGCGTGCGAAGATTTATAAATGATTTTGCTTCGAGCTTTAAATCTCACTTAGGATCGCCACCGAGCCAATTTACTATTCACTGCTGTGAATTCAGATAATTTAGCTCGCTACACAAGTTGAGTCACGTTTAGTCGCTTGGCCGTAGCGAAAATGTTTTCGACTAGCGAGACTACGACGTGAGTAAATAATCCGTACAGAGGTTACAGTAAGCTTAGAAGATACAACCATGTTGAAATCTACGAGCGATAATTTTTACGATTACTTTTAGCTGAACAATTTTATTAATTCATGTGTAAATATAAGATTTATTAAATAAGTGTAATTAACATTCGCGATCTTGAAGTTACACAATTCGTACATGGTTGGGCTTATAAATATGCGTGATATACGTGTAATTCTATGTTGTCTTACTGTATTTAATACAATTCTCCAGACTTCCCAAAGGAAAGAGGCTATCTAAAATCAGGCGACTGCAATGTCATCAAAATAATTCTGTATTTACAGTTTGTATTGTAAAACAGACTTATCCTCAGGCAGTGACGAATGGATCCTATGGATAGAAAAGATTTTTGATGTCCACGGCCTGCATATATCATATGGTTTAAATTACGCTTTGTTCAATTGTATGATTTCTATGTAATTAAAATTGGTATCTACACAGTTTATTGTAACAGCAATTTATTCTGTATTTATTTACGTACTAGATAGTTTTCTTCCAATAAGAGAGAGTTTAACTTAGGCACAAACGTGTAGAGCTCTGCCGTTCTACGTGCTTCACTTAATCACGTCCTGTCCTAAAGGTCCTTTTGATAAAGTGAATCCCGGAAACTACACTCTGAAAGCAATCAAGTCGGTGTTAACGTTCAAAGTAATTTCTTTGGCTTCGTTCGCTCGATAGTCTCGAACCCGATTCTGTGTACCAATGGAGACCTTTTTTGTATCTGTTTTTAAGTTTTAACGATAATTATTACGGTTTGAACGATAAACATTTATGTTTTAATCAATAAAGAAATATTCTAAGCAGTCGGGTTTTTTACTACTTTATATATTACTGTTTCTAATTGTTTGTAGCAAATTTGTAATTTTGTACTAAGTTTATAATGCCATGAACGTAAGAAGAACCGATCAATCATTTTTGGGAGAAGCAACCATACTCCTTATACTATTTTTGTTATATTTAGCACTTACTTTAATGTTAACCTTTTAAATAACACATGTTATTGGTCTGACATATCCTTAGGTCGTTAAATAGTCTTTATCGAACGTTTCTCGTGTTTCTTTAACGAAAACTATAAATATTTATCGCAATAGGAACATCATCTACCGTTCTAAATTGGAAGAAACGAAGAGTAAATTGAAAATTAGTACTCAAAGAGCAACAACACAAAGGCTTATTCATACAGAAAGTGTAATGTTAGTGTGCATGTGTGTGTGGTACTAAAATTGAATGAAACTGCGAAATGTTATAATCGCTAATTGAGTTTCATTCCCACAGCGTTCGTTCCGCGAACGTATTGCGCTGGCTTCGCGTTGGAACAATGTAATTTGTGCATTACTGTGGCTTGACTAATGCCTAGTACTTTATTATACTTTTTGTTCGTGAAGTTAGGTAGACGAGATAATCGACAAGTAAAATAAATACTTACTGGTTCCCTTACACATACCATCTTTGCGATAATTGCGATAACTGTTTACCACCGATTCAGCAGTATCAGCTGTTTAATAAGTGGCATACATTTTTGATGTTAAATGGCATAAAATTTGATTATTTTGAATTAATTCACGGTCAAAGCAGTGGTGTTGGTTTGAAATTCTTTTTCACAATCTTGAGGTCTAAGGTTCGAACTCTAGGCTTCCGATTTTATGAAATTATGAATGTACTATTAGTCAAATCTACCTAAACGATAAAGAAACACTTCGTGAAAAAACTCCTAAGAGTTTTGAAAAAAGTTCTCAAAGTTATATAAAGTTTATCAACTTGGTCAACGTGTTTGGCCAGGTGGTAGAACCAAGTAGTTCGACCGGGGAAGTACCATCGCCACACCTATTTCTAGCGTGAAGCAGTTCTTGTGTTTCGGTGGAAGGGTGTGGTTGCTCGCTCACTTTTATACCAGACCACCATCTCAGGCCTCGGGAACAGCAACGCATCTGTGATCGACTTCATATAGAACCCCTGTTCTGTATGAAGTTGCTTACAAATGTCCATGGGCGGCAGTAACCACTAACCATCTGATGGGCTGCTTGCTCGTTTGCTACTTCATATTTATAAAAAAAAAAACATAATGAGGCTGCTTTTGCGAGACATAAATCCGTATTATCCCGTCTTTCATTCGACGTCGTTATATCCTAAAATCAAAAACGCGTGCTCATTAGTGAAAGAACGAGTCTGCGGACCATAAATCCGACATCATGTCTAAAATTACAATACGACTTTTAAGTTTTCCAAAGGATCTTTAAAAAAATAAAAACGAATACTCATACGTCACGTACCTAACACGAAACTCATGTAATTTTGCCCAATGCACGAAAAAATTTATTATTTTGGTGCATCGTAATAAATTCATACTAAAAATTCAACCCGAATATAACAAAATAATATAGGTCTACAATCGTTGATAATTCAATTAGAATAACGCTAAAAAAACTTTGCTGTGAAATGTTATAATGCCTAATTGAGTTTCCTTCCCCAACGTTCGTTCTGCGAACATATTACGCCAAGTGTATAATCTAATAACTAAAACAACGAAATTTGTACCCTTCAGCTCCAAAGCCTAGATCTTTCCATATTTACAATGTATGATTCTTATTATCTATACTTCCTAAAATTATTATTACATTTTCAAGACTACACAAAAATACAAACTTTAAAATTATTACTACATTATCATTTAATTATTTACCGTACAATACTTACTTAATTCCGTGAGTTATTTGTTTTAAGAAAACTTAAAAAAGATAACTTTAGTGCATATATACTCAGTATGCATATTAGTATAGTGTTTGATACCGATGACGCGAGTTCCATGATTTTTGTTCGCCCAAAAAATGCTCACCGCACCTAATGAAGTTATCACTTCATAGAAATCATAAAAGTGCTTTGCAAACCACAGACAACCTTGTCTGCGAATTTAACAGTGCATTTTAGACCCAAAATAGGACACCTACATCATACTTATTAAGAGTAATATTGTTAAAAATACTTAAACAAAAATCTTCAGTAAACTTTTTAGTCAATAATATTTAATTAAACATTTGTTATAATTATTCGTTAAAAAAGGTTACATAGATAGATGTTATAATATATACAATTTTGTTATGGACTATTTAGTTGCTATTATTTGATAACCATTTTATGATGATAATAAAAATATCGTTCCTTCTCCCCGCCTTTTCCCTGTTTACATGCGCCATTTTTGAATTATGTAGCCTCTTTCACTCTACAAACGATTCTAAACATATTCATATGTGAATCGATTAATCCGTTTGCACTGTAGTACGTACCAAACAAAAGGACATACATACAAATACAAATACATACATACATACGTACATACATATATACATACAACCGAATAACATACATAACTTATTCTGCCCTGATACAAACATAATAAACTGAAATTAGTCAGGTAAGTCGTAAAACAGTGGAGTATTAAATTCCTAATGAAACAGATAACATTGTTTCATCGAACTAACTCCGAATCCATTCATAAGCTAAACAAAGTATCTGGTTGTGGAAAGTTGGTCGGTTTTAAAGCAAAGTTCGCTGAAACAGCCACGTCCACAACTTCTGATTAGCAGCATTTAGGAGTTGGAGAGCTCTATTTACATCGTGAAATGTCAGGGCGAGCAACAGTTCGTTGTTTCACATACGGAGCGAAGTCGCTATGCTACGTTTGGACGAAGTTTGCGCTGTGCTTAATGCGGAAGATCATTACAACGCAAATTAAAGTAGGTAACATTGCTTTGTTGTTTTAATTTAATCAAAACATATTACAGCTATTTACTGAAACATGTTATGTTTATTATAAATCATAAGGAGTTTTTTTACAAAAAACATAATCCGCAAGACACACATACAACAAAAATCGAAAAGTAACTATTCTCCAAACATGTTTATAATACTCGCCGTGTCTTTTATAACATATACTTCAGCCATATTACAAGGTTTTAGTATTACATATTACTATTTATGAAATGCATATGTTTTCTAATGAGCAAAATATTGGCTGAGGAGAAAACAAAAAAAAAATCGTATGTCGAAAGTTTGACAGATAAGTTGTAATCGTGCCCTTTTGTGGCCAAATTATTTTACTTCGGACCACACCTAGCTCCGCCCTAAGTTTGTTAACAATTCATGAATAACGAAAATCGTAATCCTTTATTGTCATGCTGTCCTGGTTTTGCAGGTGGGCAAACTTAATTTAATTATCGCAAATTGCATGCAATAATTTAATGTTATCATTGATAAAATTAATCTTTAAATAATTTGTTTTGTTCGCGTTTTACATAGACGAATAGCTTCGCGTTATTCTTGCATGAACACTAAAGCGGTTAAAAGTTAAGACATCTATCTCATTACCTAGTGTTCATCTAATGTAATTTAGTTTTATTTAAGTATTCTATGATCTGTTGTTTCTAGCGATTTACAAGCTTAAACTGCGGAAACTAAAGTACCGCTTCGAAAGTTAGCTTTTCAAATTACATATGGAAATACTCGTGTACTCGTAAATTCAAGATATTTCAACAATATTATCACAAGGTGAATTTTTTATACATAATTATAATTACAATGTTATAAAATATTTTGAAATATTAATGCGGCGACTCACGTGGTGTAGCGCTCACCAAGCCGATCTGACACGCAGAGAGTCGAGGGTTTGAATCCAGGCCAAATAGACATCTGAATGATGAGTTTAGATTTGTGAGCCGGGTCTGGGTGCTTATATTTGTGTGTCCAGTCACCCACTAAACAGGAGAGAGTGGGGCTATTGGGCTATTGGTGTAGGAAGTGTTTTTTATGAAGTCGACGCCACAGTCAAACTACAGGGACTTCTTACATACTACAAAATTATCTATTAAATAGAACGTATCTAAACAATGCTCAACTAAATTTTACATCAATAATAATAATATTAGCCTTGATCTATTTTCGCATCGTTGAGTTTTAAAGTAAATGGCAAGTGAGTGATTTCAGCAACGTGACGACAAGTACAAAGGAGCCGCTATTGGCGTGTGTCGAATGAGTAACGACGGCCTAGATTTCGATACGCATATGGTCGGAAACACAATCAAAACTCAATTCTAAGACACTTCCAAACCATCCTCGAATCACGCAATCCTGCCGAGCCGAAACTTTGAAAATGCGATAATAGTGGCTCCGATTCGTAACAACTTCGACTTTTTAACGTCCCACACAGACAAACTAACAAAACAGACTTCAAACACACTCCGGTATTAATCATAAAGTTTATACGTTTTTCTTTACTAAACCTAACGGCAAGAACGACCGCCTTGTTACAAGTATATACCGTCGCCTATATATTAGAAAAAAAATACAAATTGATTAAAAATATTAATCTTATAAGAGAAACTGTTGGTGGCGCAGTCAAAAAAGTTCATAGGCAGGACCAAATACAATAATTATTCGCTTAAATATGAACATTACATTCAGACAAACCCCGTATTGTATGCCTTTAATTTATAACTTGTAAGAAATTGTTTGTAGTATAACACTGTAATTATAAATTATTGCATTGCATGCGGCAGTCCAAATACATTATTGAAAACGGGAATGTATCGGGAGTCTATTTGGATACTTCGTCTTTGAAGACACACAAGGTATAGTTCAATATCGTGTAAAATTTACATACATAGACAGTCACATTCGAACGTGGAAGGTAATCCGTACAAATGTTTGCGAAGGTTTGAGCTCACTGATGCGAAGCACTTATCTTATATTATTGTTTCAAAGTACTGTAATCAAAACAAGGGCTTTTCGACATTATATCTAAACTACTTTGTATCGCTACCTTTATTATCAAGTTTCAAAGATTTGTTACCATGACTGAAACTTTAGGAAGTAAAGCGTGTTTTAACTAAATAAGTGACTATATATTTAAGTGGCATTATTTTAATTCTAAAAGATTTCACTAGATATATAGATGTATGATTTTAAATATTTCCAATGTAATGAAAATAATAGTATTCACACAAGGGTTGTTATTTATTAACTAAAGATAAAAAGAATAGAATGAAAAAATATTTTCCAAATACAATAACTCAATGTAAAAGAAAACTAAAAGCCACGAAAAATATCTAAAAGATTAAATTACAAAATCGTTCTCTAAACATATACCAAAGAGCCATTATTCACGCGTGCTCTGCTGTGTTAGGTTAATATATGAGCAAACATGTGTGATTCCGAGTCACGAGTTGCCGAGCGGCAGTGACGGCCGACGGGCGACAGCAGACGTGCCGGAGAATAATGACCGCCAAATGAACCATGCTAACTGACGGGAATCGAAAGTATTAGATGCCAATCGACTAAAGAATTATTTGCGTTTAGATAACCAACTAACCACATTATTTCTTATAAAGTTTTATTAATACCTTGACAAGTTTAACATCTAATGGTGTATGGTAAATATGTAAAATTTTCTTCTGTTCTCAACATTAAATACATGTGATATGTCACCAGAAGGTGACAACTAGTGGATTCTAATTTTCACCCGAAAAGACTAACTTAAACGCATTTATAATAATTAATTTTTCTACTCCCTGCCCGAAAATGATGTTTATGATCGCATATTCTTTACTTATTATTTACATGCCATGTACTTCTGATTTTTTTATTTCAACGCAGTGTAAAACATTGTTGGTTTGAATTATAGTCGCTCGTCTGCCTTAGCCCTTAAGGACGAGCGCGGAACGAAAGTCTATACGATTACATCATAGCGATATATGAGGTATCGCAAGTGAATACGTTCTAGAAATGTTCAACCTATTACTGCTTAAGCAATTTCTGTCAAAGTAATGTAAACACGAGTTGCACATTTGCTATTAACTTTACTTTATTACAAACGGATATTATTGCAAATGAATCCTCAAGACACGCACAGTATCAATTAGTAAGTGATGTTTGTTAAATTGAATAATTAGAAAAAATACTCTTAGCCCCTTATTTTCTAAAAGAATCTTTATGAAATTTTTTCTTTGTTACTGGTAACGCTTAAATATATTAGTTCAAGTTGCTTTGCCACCGGAAATCGTCACCAACGAATTACTTAAGTCACGCACAGAACATTTTGTCACGATCCAGTTTTGTTTCATTCATTTTCCCATTCAGGAAAAATAACCATTACAATATAATAAAACGATTTGGCAGTGGTACCGATTAATGTTCTTTTTATTAAGTAAAAGTTAAGTTTATTTTACATTAAAGTGTCCGCATTATCTATATTTCAGTTTCGAAAATATTCGATGCAATCATTCAGCTATTTAGGTGGCAATTCACTTTTCAATTTCTACACTATTAGTCTTTTTATATTGATTTTGCAAAGAATTCATAGATTGAACTGATGTTTCTGAAACTACTTAAAGGTTGTCAAACACGTCAAACAAGGCATATTAAGAAAGTAATTTGTGAAAATAATATTGGTTATAATACTTCGCTCTTCCAGTTAACGAACTAAACATGACATGACATTTGCGACTACCGGTCCGATGACCGATATTGTCATTATGCTCGATCGTACAGGGCAGGTCACACTCGTTGAAAATTTCAGAGGACAGTACGACGCTGTTTTGCAATCATTACAGTACGAGGTAATCATACAAGCGCTGCGACAAGGATCCATTAAGCTGTACGTTAAGCACGAGTTAATTATGTTAATACAATAATTGTTTGTTTTCGCCCATCTTAAAGTAAATTGCAAGGTACGGGCTAAACCAAATCAAAAACCGGCCAAGTGTGAGTTGGACTCGTGCACGAAGGATACCGTACCATCCATACTAAACGGTAAAAAAAACCGTTTGTCGTCACGTTTATTTGTTGTTATAACGGCAACAGAAATACATCATCGATGAAAATCTTAACGATCTAGCTATCATGATTCTTGAGATACATCCTGGTTATATACAAACTGACAGACGGTCAGACGGACAGCGAAGCATTAGTTATAAGGTTTCGTTTATACGCTTTCGGTACGGAACCCTAAAAACGTGGGGTAAAATACATTCCAATGTAATATACATTCCAAAAACGTACACAATTATTGTTTCGAGGAAACAAGATAAACTCGTACTAAGCGCCTATTCGCACGTACTTGTGAACTACCGGGATTCATCAAAACATCAGCTACGATGATACAAAGAGAATAATCGAGCATCTGTTGCAAATGTCCTTGTGCAGTATTCAAACAAATTTATTAGGCTAGCATCGACGGTTTACAATTTGCAACTTATTAGTGACATATTACTTCCGTTACGTCCTCATCACTAATTAACAATTTAAAATATTTTGTGAATATTTTAATTAACGTCATCGCTGGATATTGTTTTACTGGATGAATAGCATGCGATTTTCCAGTGTAATATTGTGTAACAAACGCTTCAATGAGTAACTATAAAGTAGATATTATACGTAGAATCACAATAATGATACCAACTTTGTGTATTAAAAACTTGTATGCTACCGGGATTTTTCGATGCGGATCAAATATGATCGCTAACGTCAATAAGCTTCCGTAGCACGCATTATTAATATGATACAAAGAGAATAATCGAGTCTCTGTTGCAGAGGTCTTTGTACGCACGTCTTATCACTCTCAACGTCTTGTTACTCCAACAAATTTAATACGCTAGCATCGATGGTATAGTTTCCAACTTTCTACAAACATAATACTTCCGTTATGTCCTCGTCACTAATTAACAATTTAAAATATTTTGTGAATATTTTAATTAGTGTCATCGCTGGATATTGCTTTACTCGGTGAATAGCAGGTGATTTTCCGTTGTAATAATGTGTAACAAACGCTTCAAAGAAATTCCACGTAGAATCACAACAATGATACCAATGTTGTATATCAAAATCTTGTATGTATTCTACCGAGATTTATCGATGCGGATCAAATATGATCGCTAACGTCACTCAGCTGCCGTAGCACGCATTATGCTGTCAGCTACGGCGATACAAAGGCGGTAATCGAGCTTTTGTTGCACGCAAGTCATTGTACGGTGTTCAAACAGTTTTTACACGCCAGTATCGATGGTAAACGGCTTGCAACTTTTAACTGACGAGAAATTTGTCTCTTTATGTCCTCCCTTCAGTGATAAAATTCGACAGTCTCGTGTTACATTTTCTTTATTAGATTGAAGTAGCAAACGAGTATGCAGTCCACCTGATGGTAAGTGATTACTGCCGCCTATGGACATCTGTAAGCGATTCATATAGAACAGGGGTTCCATCTTAAGTCGATCATATATCTGTTCCTACTCCCAAGGAGATAGTTGCCTCATATACAAGTGATCCAGCAACTACACCCTTGCAATGAAACGCAAGAACTGCTCACGCTAGAAAAATTTGTGGCGATTGCAACTCCCCGATCGAACTACACTGGTTCTATTACCTGGTAATATTAAACCGACAACTATTAGACGCTTTATTTTTATTTAAAATTTTACATAAATACCTAAATGTACAAAACAAGAGCAAATATAACAATTATATTGCAAACATTTATTGAAATTTATTCAATCAATTTAATGTATAAATATTACTCATAACACCCTGAAATTAATAATTTGTTTAATGCTTATCATAAATGTATGGGATATTGAGTAATTCTGCAATAATTAATTTACAACATAATTTTACCACAGTGATGACAAAATGCATCATTTTGTATTGAAACTCAATTCAAACACGCATTTTACAAATAAATTTGATTTCTTTTATCTGGCTTGATTGTCATAAATTTATCATGTGATGTGGCTACAGATTATTCATGTTATGGTACTCTTGATCACATTTGATAAAGGACTCTTTGCAAATACTTACGAATTCAACTCCTCTAGAACATACAAATTAGAATAACGAGCTTTTCCAGCAGCAAAAGATTTGATTATTATGTGTAAGAATATAATCTTTGTCATCGTTACTTAGTATCTTTATTGTGTATCTTAAATTTAATTTACCTTCGAATGTCGAATTTATAACAAGGTCTCATAAATTGGGCGTTGGACAATTTATAAAGAAGAAAGACAAATTGGCTTTTCAAAGGTAAATTAAGAATGACATTGGGTCAATACCCTATGAAGCACCTGTATTCGTGAATTTTCTTTGATAAGTATTATTGCCGCATACAGGAATATGAATTATTTAGATGTATATAAGTACAAAAATCAGAACTTACTAATATCACGTGACAAAATAAGAAGTAAGATTACAATTACATTTAGTGCTATGTAACGCAGTAAAATGAATCAGATAAATTTTCATTCAGGATTTAAAAATAATTAGAAACATGTACATAAAATGAGAACGCTTTAAGTAATTTCTCGATAAAGTTATTCAAGTAGGTTTTACCAGTATATATTATAACCTCTATTTCGAGTCAAAGAAAGTCGTTTTAAAATGTTTTAAAGAGTAGGAATCCGAGATCGCAAAGCCAGTTTACAGGCAGGCAAACGCAAATTGCAAGGGGCACAAGAACCCTTAGGGCACCACCAGTAACTATATTATGTACGTACGCCGCTGCTCTCAGAACATGCATGTCTAGGAATAATGATGCGACCACAATTCGGGTTATTCCAAGCACGACTAGATATCAAATATTTTTAGATAATTCTACCGTTGGACGTTTAAATTCCGCTCGAGAGGAAATACGCTCATGCTAAAAAGGACTTCTAAGTTTGCAGTAGTATACGTTTAAAATTATTAAATAACGCTAAAACCTCGTGCGAAAATATTCATGTCTGAGTGGATTATACAATGGTCTCGAAGAGTTATTGATACATAGTCAGGACGGTGTACTGTGTTCTCAATCTGGCAGAAGATTGCCCAGAAGTTCGAAAGCGTATTGAAACAGCAGAGTTACAATCCATCCAGCTACAGTATGATCGTATTATTGCAACGTCATATATTATTGCTTATTAGTTATACGTCATTATTTGACTTACCACTTTTAATTATTTTATTCTGTTTTTATTACTTAGATCTATGAAAATTCTATCTGTCTAGTTATGACGGTTTATGAGATACAGTCTGGTAACAGACGGACGGACAGACGGACAGATGGCCAGACGTGTAGACGGACAGACGGCCAGACGGACAGACGCATAATGAAGTGTTAGTAACAGTTCCCTTTTTACCCCTTGGCTACGGAACCCTAAATAACTCGTATAAGTAATTAGCATTCCCATAAGTCCATTAATAACGCAAAACAAAATTGCATATTGATGATCTATTACGGTTCCAAGTAAACAAACAAGGAAAGCTTTTGAGAATTTTATCAAAAATTAAGATATTCATTATGTAGAGAACAAGAACGACCCTTATGACACACGCGTGACTTTGAATAAGAGATTGTATTTACGTCAACACATTAAAGGACAGTTAATCCTTAATGATATCACCAAAAATCCCTTTACGCTCGTTATAATTTGTTTACACCTACATTCATTTTCAAAGTATAATTTTATGAACTTTGTAAAACACGCGCAGCTTTGTAAATGAACGTTTTTATTTTTTCCGCACTTTTTATATATTTTTTGAACTCTATCCAACTTTTCGAAAATCCCTGTATTTTCGTCCGAAATTCCGACTAAATCCGTTCAGTGGTATTTATGGTTAGCCTTTACATGCAAACATTTTAATAACCGTTTTTATGCTTTTGGTATCGTGCAAATAAATATGATATGCGTTTATAAAATAAATGATATTTTACCATACACAGACAGAATTAAATCTTAATCTTAATCGTATATTATTAAATGTGAAGGTCTTTTATAATTTTATATAAAACCTTGTTTTAAAAAATATTCAGGAAAACTTTGTCCGATTTGTTGTAATAAATTAGAATAAAACTTATTCAAAATATCACATACTTCTCATAATTAAAAGTAATAACGAGAGTGCCTTATCCGGTTTGAAAATAAGCACATACACATCGTATATGAGGCGGCATAATAGATTAATCCTACACGTAACATAATAATGTTTGTTTGTACGTAAGATAATCAGAATCATAATTGACATGGGGTTGAGGCGTCGAATATGAATGGAAGCGATATTTACTGTAAACGCGATCATCCTTTCATGAATAATTTATTTGGAGCGCCGACAGTTAGGTGAACGCTGTAATTATGTAGGAGCTGTCGAAGTGTAATTACAGAGGCGGCGATACAGCGTGCGAAGATAGGCCCGAGTGATATTTGATACCGCACGAAAACATGCAAATGAAAGGATCACGTTTACAGCCCCGAGCGGCGTCCCACGACTATCATCCGCGTACATGTGTCATGGACCACACTGATCTGCGTATTTGTATAATATTCAACCGCTATTCTAATTTCTTAATCTACTTAGGACGACATGGGAGAAGATTACATCTATGTATGTGTAAATATATGTGACAACTAATTTCCAAATATGAATTTAAAGTATGCTGCATTATTTTCACAGTCAAGATTGTTGTTAATTTGTAATTTATATCTGTATTTCACACTTTATCTGTATTCCAACTGAAAATACTTGGCTATGTGGCAATGCAGTGCATTTTTAAAAATAAAATTAAGTGTATTCATTTATCGCAAATTCCTAAAAGCATAGTATCTTCTTGCAAATAATCCAATACAATCCTTTTTTTCTTAAACTATTACCAAAACGTATCAAAGTACTACTTACTAATTTAAAACAAGTGTCTATGAAGTTATTAAAGTTGACTATTAAATATTGTAAACTTATAAAATGCGTACATGTATTCTTACGATTGACAATTTAATAATATTTTAAAGAATCGTGAGTACAATTTGATTTTTTTTAATATAATCAAATAAGACCACTGAGGTGTAAGAATAATAAAATGTGGATTGCGTCGGAAACGGTCATACCCACATCATAAAATCAGAATCATATTCGCCATTTCCTAGCCACCATGTAAGCCAACATTAAGTAAGGAAGCAAATAAGTAGTTTTCCAACATACTTAGCTGTTTATATTATCTTACGCGAACAAAGAAATTTAGTCTATCTTCCTAAAATTCGTTCAACCGTATACAGAGCCATAATTAGTAAAATATTCTTATTTTTTTTTAATGGGTATTTTGTAACATTTCTGTAAATCCGTGTTTCAGTTTACAATAAGCTTTGGAAGCTTATCAATGGAAATATAAATAAATTTGCATACAATTGGAATGGATTTTATTTCATTTAAAGCAAATGGGTCTGCAGGTGGTTTGACTTGAATTAGTCACTAGAGCTAAAGTAATAAGTGCCGTCATAGATAAAAACTTCAAATAAACGTAATTTTCTAATTTAATGATGAAGATAACCTCATATGTATTACTACTTCTAAGGACTAAGTTGGAACTTTTTCATAGACAACGAACTATGACCGTCAGACCAACAGACAACATTACACACACTTTAATATTTCATTTAAATAATTATGATTAATTAGGTCTTCACCAGTTAGATATGCGCCTTAACGACAATCCAGAAGAAGGACACCCGCAATATACTGCAATAATAACTTCCTAGTTCTCATGTTAATGGTGCACCACGTTTGACCATTACGCGAATGAGAAACTCTAGATTTGCTTCCTGCTGGAAATCGTTCATCATCTAGTGGTTTTTAATTCAATCATGATTCTACAAAATCAGGTTTATCTACGCCTATATATAACAAAAATCTATATAAAATATATAAAATGATACAAATTGTCATACATAACATTTTGTTTAACAAACGATGTTATATAAAGACAAGACATTTAATGTAAAATAATATGATGACAAAATACACACTTGTCTGCATAATTAAAGCTTCATTATTTTAAGGATGGGTTAAATTTAGCCGGCTTTATTTAAACCGCGCTGATCAATATTCGTCGCCAGTCAGACGTGAGGCTCCACATTTTGATACGACAAAATTAAATTTTGCCACGTCACATAGATATAAGTACATCAACAGGCTATCAAGTAGCGAAATATGTATGTGCATGCTGCAATATAATTTATATACTCGTTTTAACGAAATACAATATAAAACTTTATATGCTAGTCGATTTGGGCTTTAATTTCATAAACGATACATTGTATTTTATTTTTAAAAGTGTAGAATGATAATATACTAATACTAATAAGTATGAAGAGGAAATCTTGAAAATAGTGTTTTCGGTAAGATATTTTAAAGCTTTCTCGGCAAAAGTGCACTATAAAAATTTCCATTAAGAAAAGCAAGCGACAAAAATAGCCAAGTGACTCTCCGGAGCCCGATCCAAAGTTAATCCTCTTTTTAATAGCTATTTCTTTATGTAAATATTAATTTGCAAAAAGTGTTCTATTCATTCGCTGTGCTACTATCTTGAATGGAAAATCTATTAACTGGGAACGTTACAAAATATAAAGAGAACCTGACTCCTTTGTGCATATTCAGCAAAAATGTAAATTCGGTTCGGAAAATTTAATTCACACATTATTATTTTTAATGTTCAAGAAGATGGATAATAATTCTTGACAGCATATCTTGAGTATAATAACTTTACTTCTTTAAACATGTTTATTAAATTTCATGTTTAATTATATTTAGGGTAGAGAGATAAAATTGCTCTTCACACGTACCACAAAATCAACGGAACTGTATGCACGTGTGCAAGTTTATATAAGAACGCACAGTTTGATTGATTTCAATGTCGATTTAAATGGAAATACAATTAAAAATAACAATATGGATGACAGGTTGCTACTGCTGACCACAACGCAATCATAACACAACTACACGCGGCTTCGAACATTAGAGACGTCATAACAAAGGCACGTTTTTGTAGTGTACCACAGTGTTATCTCTGAAGGGACTAAATCTCAGTAAATTTAGTGGTGGTTAGTTTGTGGTGCGTGTGAATAGGCACTAAGTGTGTCTGATCTTGCTTTGACTATGGTTACCCCTTAGCACACCAAAATTCTACCTTTTAATAAGTTTCTATGTTTCAGAGTAGGTTTCATGTATTCACAATACTAGTTGCGACCTGAATTCACAGGCAATAACGCATCCTCAACCTAGAGAATAATCATTCTTAGCACCATTAGTTTTATCTCCAACTAGCTGTGCCACGCAGTTTCACCCGCGTTTATTAGAGAACAATCTATTAAAAACAAACAAACATAGCGTGATGTTATATAGCCTAAAGCCTTCCACGATAAATTTACCATTGAACACAAAAAGATTTTTCCAATTCGAGCCAGTACTTCCTGAGATTAGCGCGTTTAATCAAACAAACTATACTAGATTTCAATACGGTGACGTCTTAAAATAATTGGCTTTGTTGTTTATCGTTTCCATTTCATAATAAATTCAACGAAGTATACATAATGATATACCAAACATAATTGTGCACAAAATTCAATAACGTCCTCCATTTAGCAGTTATATTAGTGTACAATAATACGTGTGAATAATCACGTGTAATATCTGTATAATGCGAGGTTAGACACGATTCACATACTGCGTATAAACAATCTGCGCCTACGATGCTTAACCTATTCACTCGGCGAGCTTGGGGCTTACAGCCTGCTAAAATAACTAAATTATATATTTATAGATTGTGTTGACGACGGTCTAACGCGCAGTGGATCCCGGATTCGATCCCCGGCCAGACAGACATCTCAATGATGATCTGTTCTGGGTCTAAGTGTTTGTGTTAGCGCTTGTTTACTGTTTGTAGTTAGTGTTTGTTTGTCTTTGCGTGTCCATGGCGCCCACGACACAGGAGAGATCCTACTGTGAGGCTATGAGTGTAGAAAGCGTCTTTTAGCGTCTTTTATAGATATATAAACTTTTTGTAGTATCATGTGTAAACAGTGTTCATTAAACTTATTACTTAAATATGTTTAGGTAGTAAAAAGGCGTGTTGAATGAAATTAATTGATGAAATGAATTGAAACGTTCATAGTATCTTTCTGTAAATTAAAATAAATCAAGACATTTATTGATTTATAGACGACTCTAAGCGGCTTAAACATAGTAAAATGTTTTCAATACTACAATATTACATTATTATTTGTAATAATCTATGTAAATGTAAAAATAGTGATATAGAAGTAAATGTTATGGTGATGTTCAGTTATTATGTTTTCTTATACACTTGTCTGCTATCGTTTCAAGGTAGATTTTTTAAATAAAATTTCATATTTTTCTGTAATTTACCCATTTACACCCTGTCCGGATATCCGTAAGGGTTTAAATGCGTAAACTACAGAAATATAAATACAAAACTGGTATACACTGCAAACAGATACGGTACCTGTCCGGTCGAACCAGTGGCGTAGCGAGGAAGGGAGCGGGGGGGATGGCCGCCCCCGGCGGCACATTTTGCGGGTCGCCAAAAACAGATTTGCGGGACGGCAAAAACATCTTTGGCAACCTTGTTTTGTCATCAAGTTAGGTATAGTCGTTTTTTTGGTCGTCAAGTTAGATACTGCCTTTTTTTTTGGTCGTCAAGTTAGATATTGTCGTTTTTTTTTCTTTGTTCGTCAAGTTAATACGTTTTTTTTTTTTTGTCTGTCAAAATTTGTGTAATGCGTGCCGAGTTCAACTTCCGCCCCGGGCGGCGTAAACCCACGCTACGCCACGGGGTCGAAACATTCAAATATTGTATTATTTTGTTCAACAAAGATTGAGCATCTATGACCCGAGCCTTCCATATCCACTATCGAGAAACGAACGTTCGCCAGAATTCGTCACGTATCGTGGATGATATGTGACCTCCACGAAGATTTAATGAACATCTTTAGGACCTCGTCACGAAACAGTGTTATAGCTCTACCATTTTATTAATATTTATTTCACTTATAACTCCATTTATTACACTTCAGCAAGATTATATAATACATTTTCCTCGTTATTTCAAGTAATAAGTACATACTTTAAAAAATAGGTTTAGCAAAAACTTCGTATAAAAATTAAAAGCAGGTACAAATGGAATAAAAGTCTTCTTAAAAATCTATGCCATTAAATACTTAAAAAATGTAAAATGTTTTCTAAATTTACAACTATTGCCCTGGGGGTATAAATGCTCTTAGAAGAATTTCTTCTTTGTTTGAATTCGCACACACTCAGATTCTTTATTTTAAATTACAGTCTTATCAAACAGTATTTCAACGACCTGAATAAATATGTCTTGATATAAGTAAAAACTACATATTTATTATATATTTTACTTAATATATAGATGGAAGTTAGGCGACGATTAAATTTAACTTTAACTAACGCAATAATGAAGAATCACAATAATGTAATAAAGTCTAAGTTTATATAAATCACGATTTTTTATAAGATTGAGGTCGGAAGCGAACGCAAAGCTTCCACATGGCATTAAGTAATCCCTGCCATCCGTAGACTAGTTTTTCACTAGATTAGCCACGTAGCGAGAATAGCAAAAGCTATGGGCCCCGCGGCTCTAGGGGCCCCGCGGTCCAACACCTATTCTTAAGCAAATCATACTCTATATGAGTACGATTTGCTAAATTACTAATTTGATATTGAAAGTGTCATCTCTAAATTGGTCCATATTTAATCCAGAAAAAAAATTGTAACAGAGTTGTGAGATATTTAATACCTTTGACATGAGAGCGTATAAACCAAGGACCTCCTGATAGAATTTGCTATAGGCCCCGCGCTGGCTTAATCTGGCACTGCAGACTCGGCACCCCTGAAGTCGATGCCCTCATTGTGCCACGTATAGACGGCATTCACTCCTTCCACCAAAACCTTCTCGCTCGAACCATACTGGTTCTATTACCTTTATATATACGATTATTACGGAACCCTTTCATGAGGCGTGTGATTAAAGTTTTTAAAGGCTGCGTTCAAATCCTACGCTTGAAAGTCGATAATGGTGTTAGTCACAGCAATTAAATCTCTAAAGCAATATTACAAGTCGTTAATGGACGCCCTCTTGCTATTTAATAAAGAATTGTTCTATACCATTGACTTATTAATAAAAAAAGATGAGGTACTAGTTTAAAATGACCTTACCAATCCCCTACATGGAATCATCTTCGTTCGTAAACCGTTACTCAAAATATCAAAACTACATATTACAAAGACCAACGAGTTTAGTTTTAGTTTACTTTTGTGAAATAAACTTACGCAAAAACTAACTGTAAAAGTGCAAAAACTATTCAACAAACAAAAACCCTCATCTACATCGCTGGAAAGTACCTCTAAATGAAATTTGATTACTTATACTGAAGTTGGTAAAAACTAAAATTCACCCAGTACATAGCTCACTGGATCACGATGTCAACTGTGTCCATTGTCAACGTCGATTTTAGTATAAAATTAACGTCTATTTATTACCACGTCAATGAGTTAAAGATATAATAATTTACCTTTTAAATCTCTTCCCCCAACCCTATTAAATCCCACCCAAATTAATTTAACTTTGGTAATCTTTTTACCTTGTAGCATCTGTGCCCGACCTGAAAAATAGGGCCTCGAACCAATCTGGGGTTAATTACTGACGCCTATGGCCACTTACAATCAAATGCTCATTTATATAATGTCTATCTAATATTTCCATAATACATGGTAATATATTATAGATGTAGTTTATAAGATAGGTACATACTTAAACAAAACAACAATTCCTTACCATTTAAAATCACCAAACATACTATTGAATGTTATATATCTAAACTAGTGATGCGCCGAATAGTGGTTTCATCGAATAATCAAATACCGAATACTATTCGGTTTAATCGGAACTAAAGTTTCATATATAGGTATGTTGTGGTTTTAAAATATTGTTTTGCAGTTAAAGAATAAATACTGATTTAAGGTTTAAAACAAATGTTGACTATACTAACTATAAATTAACAAAAAAAATATTGACTTGAAGTTTTATCACAAATGTTGATTTGAAGTTAAATTGCTTTATTTCCCGACTGCATCATAGTATTAACTTTATTCAAAACCTTCTTTATAGTATTTATTTGACTTATAAGAAAGTGTACACCACATTATATAAAAGTAAAAGTTTTGCCTTTTAATTCTATATCGTGTAGTATACCCAAGAAAATAGGAATACTCGAACCGAATAGGTAGGTATATTCGGCACCAAAATCTAATACAAATAGTGAAAAACATGCCGAATACGGCGAATACGCCGAATACTGAATACCGAACAAATATTCGGCGCATCTCTAATCTAAACATACACAGAACGCGATGAATATATGTAGCTGATAAACCCAACAATACAATATATAATGAATGTTCAAAATGTCTTCATTAATTCTCAGATACTCGAAAAGGTCACACAAGTCATGTATGCCAAGATCAGCTGTCAACAACTAATATCAATTTTGACAACATAAATTAGAATACGTGAGGTAATGTTGATTATTGTTTTCTGTTTCCAACAATTGAAGCACGACCTCCACGTGTCAATACTTAAAGAGAAATGCGTTAAGAGTCAATCAACACAAATTAAACTGATGATTATTGCGTACACAATCGATGAACGCAAATCGAATTGACAGGCAACTGTACCGATTACCAAATCGATTATCGATATACTTATAGTTTTTTTTTTTACTTTTACGATCGACTTTTACTAAATTTTGAATCATTTAGAGAGCATAGTTTCGAGTTTAATGAATGATATAATTTAGGAATAATAAGTAACTATATTATCATATTTCATATATTATATTATATTATTATTTTATAAAGCTACTGTAATTAGAATACATAATTAAATTTGCTTATTAGGCATCTGTGAGTAGTACCAAATATCGTTGTACTAATATTTACACGTTTTCATTGCAGATCTCAGCAGCTGACTTATACTAACGACCGTAAGTAAAAGATATAATAAATATACCCAGTGAACGTAAATTAAATCATGTTCTCTGTTAATAGGAATTTCTCACACTATGTAGGCTTTTGCGCTGAATAATCTAAATACTGCTTCATTTGATCGGGTACTCTGGAAAGCTTTTCAATAGAGTTATAATTAATTTATTAATTTAGAACAGTAAATACAGCTCTCTGTTTGCTGGTGTTAATTAATTTAGGTATTCCAAGTGAATGTTTTATGAAATTGGCCGTTCTGAAGGAGGTTGTTAAATGAGCTCGATATGGCAATGGGTACACGATGGGATAACCTTGTTGTACTACATCGATTCAATCAAAATATTGGGGTAAAGGTTATCTACAGAACCCACCGAGCTTTGAACTTAGTTATACTTAGGGTTAACACATATGACAAGCAATGAACGCACTATAACATCAACAACATTATTAACCGTTTAATTAATTATTTTTTAACATTCAATAATCAAAAGGATAAGTAAATAAATAAATAAATTATATTTTATACATAGTATACAGAAATAGTTATATGAATAGAATAAGATCGTATAAATCGTACCAGTTTAAGCTTTACGTGGTTTAATTATTTGTTAATTCTAATTTAATTATGTATTATTTTCAACTGAATCTCTCAGAATTTGATACACCACTGGCGAAGTTCATATTACATATATAAGTTATAAAGGAATATTTGTAGAAACTATAAATAGCCTCCAGTACTTCATATCGCCGTGATGACAGCCCTGATAGAAGCCTACGAATCCATTGTACTCCACTCCTACTTGCCGACGTCAAAAGATCTCATACCTCACTCGAATCGAATACCATTGGAGTCATGGTCGATCGCTCACTGAATAAGGATCCAGATGTCTATTCAAACAAATATTGCAGTTTTATTAGGCAGAATGTTTGTACGTTTATGATTGTTTGTATTCATTTCCAATTGATAATAATTATCCTTTAAGAGACGTAACGGCTATATAATGACTAACATATTTTAAAACTAATATATGCATTGAGAGATCATAATTAAGTTTGAGTATACAATGATTGATATTAACGATAATTAATTTTGATTTAGCACAAAAAAAAGTGCAGCACTTAGGCAAGTGCAGTGCCCGGTTGTTGGATTTATTTCGTTTAATCACATGCATCTACTATGTCATAAGGATTGAATTTATGTATTATATTTCGAATACTATATATAACTCGAAATAGTGCTGGTAAATTAATACAAATTACTAATTGGTAATAGGTATGACGTGGCGTCATATTACACAGTAATACGTCGTTGATTTACAGTCAAAGCGACATTATTAAGCTTAAGGTATAATTCCAATGTAGGCGAACGCGACCGCCAACCACGGCTAATAATTTCTCATTTTCATATTGAAAATGTTAGCTTTCATGTTACGTGATGACCCGCATGGCGTAGCGGTTACCATACCGGTTTTGTCACACAGTGGTTTCCGAGTTCGATCCCCAGCCAGACAGTAATAAAAATGACGAGTTTATATTTCTGTTCTGGGTCTGGGTGTTTGTAAAATCGTCTTTGTGTGTCCATGACACCCACGACACAGGCGAAAATCATACTGTGGAGCTATGAGTGTGGAAAGCGTTTATATTATGTTGTAAAAAAACTCATATAATAACCTCATTTGTGAAAACAGGCTAACAATGGCATGATTCATCAACTATCTAATTAAGAACGTCAATAAAAGCGCCGTTCTTAGCAGCCTATTAAGTTCATGTTTCTGTCTAGATTAACAGCGGGGCTCAGGCAAACGTCGGAAAATACAGACTTAATATTATGGTACTAATTTATCGGAAATTAATTTCACGTGCCATCTTAGATAAGGAACATTCGGTATTGGAGTGTATTACTACGATCAAACTAATAATTAGTTTAAATAATAAACAGCTGTGCTAAAACCATAGGTAACAATCGCGTTGTATTTAAGTATATATATGTGTGTTTCCTATTTTAATATTTAAATACATAAAAGAAAATACGATATAAGTAATGATCCAATTGACATCCACATCCTTTATGTTACAAATAGATGTATATACAAATCAATTAAATTACAAAAATAAAATAGTTAAAATTAAACAAAACAAGCAAAATATCTATTAAAACATAAAAGAAATGTACAAGTTACATTATTACAAGTAAAACAAAGAGACCAAAGCGCTGCCTCTTGGGAGAGACCCGAGAATGCTGGCTGCGTTTCACCTTTGAATGACCCAACTTATTCATTGGCCAACGCACCTGCCCTTGGGTCTCCAGAAACGTCGACCAGTCGCGACGACATTTCTTTATAAAACTGAATGTAAATAGTTGTGGTAGTGGTACCTCCTCGATCGAATTGTTCTGGTTTATTTTTTTTTTAGTTTTCGAGAGGAAAACCTTCAAAAGATACTCGACACCGTGGGAGCGACGCCGGGTTATGTGGGATTTTTACCGCACTAACCCTCCCCCCCCCCCTCCCGGTCCATGGCCGTCCTCAGCGCTGTGTGTTGGACTCCGGGATCTCCAACGGAACGAAACTGTAGTCCTCCAAGCCTCTTTGGGGCTCTTTCCGGTTTAAACTATAAGTTTAAGTTATAAGCGTTTACCGATCTCTCAGGTATTCCCGACGGCACGCGACCACACATGTCGCCGTCCTTCCCGGGGTCACTTGACTGGACGGTTCGGGCTCTCACTGTTGCCGCCCGCAACCCCGGAAGCCCCCTTTTAATCGCCTCTTACAACAGGCAGGGACACCGTAGCCCTATTCTGGTCCCGGTAGTACAGAGACAATTCTGTTTCTACCTATGTATGGAAAATTACGTTGATCATTAAAACAAAGTGCCGATCAATGGCATGATTCATGACCGATCTAATCAACCCGTCTGAGACGACAGCAGATTAAGTTCAGGTTTAATTACAAACTGACAGCGTTCTACTTCCCGACTTACTATCTGTACTCTGTAGTTGTTAATTTTCGTATAAACTTGTGTAGTGAAATGTCGTTGTCGAAATTCGGAATGAAGCTGTTTTAATTAGGATTACTTCAAAATAGAATATGGATTTAGTGACCGTATAAATAGTAACAAGAACTTAGTATGTTAGGTAGGTAATAATAAAATCGACACGCAATAGATCATGACACTTATTCTGCTTATTTATTTTTAAGTATTTTCTGTTATTTCGTTACAAATAAGACACTGCTGTGTCGTTAACAACGAACTTTATACATTTATCGTTTGAAAACCCTTGTTTATTTATTTTAATGATTTTAAACTATTCGTTATATATCCATTCATATACCTACATACATATATCTCTAACATAATATATCAAAATGGTATCTTTTCAGTTTTGTACTCGTAATTTAGTTTTTATATATTAAATTGTATTAGAGTCATGTACCATTATCCGTTGATAACGTTTTTTCTCCTATTTCCTATAAAAACGTGTCTCCTATTTCCTATAAAAAGATGATTTTACATCTCACATTCACATCTCCATACACTACACGCTTCGTGGTTAGAAGTAATAACAGCTTCATAATCGAAAGCTAATCTACAAATATCCAAGTCAATCAACAGAGTAATCCGATGATAGAGCTGAGATCGCGTGGTGACGACACGTGTAATAACCTCCGTTTAATTAAAACCCGATACTGATAAACAGAGAGGGGAACGATTTGCGGTATCCGTAGCAAGATTACATCCTATTTATTGATAAACCTCAGCCTTGGTGGATAATAATAATGATAATAAATAAAAGGTTAAACATTTTTGAATGTAATATAGAAATAGTAGAAAACATAAAATATGGTTAAGAGGATAAAGTTTCGCTAGTTATATAACAAGATTTTCAAACTTCAGGGGTGTTCTTTTGACTTCAGAAAGTACAAGGTAGTAATTAAAATACAGTTTCTTTCATAAAGTATGCTGTCATGTCTGCTAGGTCACTTATACATGAGGCGAACATCCTAGTCCTCAAAAGCAACTCACCTGTAATCGACTTCAAATACAACCTCTGTTCTATATGACGTTGCTTACATATGTCCATGGGCAGTAGTAGCCACTTACCATCAGGTGAACTGAATGCTCGTTTGCTATTTCAATCAGATGAAAAATGCTCCTGATGTTTCCTTGATTTTTTGACGTAGACACCTCCTAATAAAAATACTGCTCCTCTAATCACCCCCACATAGAATTGTCATTCTACTGATGTCAGACAGAGATGCATTGGAAACTAAGAACTACTCGTATGTTTAAAAGCCTTGTATAAGTGTTTTAACAATGTGGGAAAGTACTTCGTAACAATGTATGTAAGTATATTTAACTTTGTTATTATGAGGTAGCGTTACGTTAGCAATAGATAATGTAAACATTTCATTAAGTCAATTTTCGGAAATATTTTCTTATTTCCGTTAATTATTGAGAAACCCTATTCCAGTTAAATGGCTTTATCGAATATTCGCGTAATGGTCCCATTTTACAGGGAAATTCGTCTCCAGTAAATTCAATCAACAGCTTGCTCATCTCTATTGGAAATAACATTTTCAATAATAATTCGATATTTTTATTGTGGGAAATCCGGCCGCGCAGGGTAAGCAGAGAGAGTGTCGCGTGAATTTTAATTCTTACCGATTAGTATTCAAGGCAAAACAACAACTAATAAAAAGGAGCCGCCGTGGGGAAAATTGAAAATATCCGCAACCGTCAGGAAAATGAGGAGACCTCTTCGTCACGCCGTGAAATTAGAATTGCTCCAAGTTTGCGGATTCACGGCACGTGGCGTCCAAAGTTTGTTTACGTTTCCATTTGATTATAATCTAACTCGAATCTCTATAACGAGAAGACAGCGATATCGTCGCTTATTATAGATTATCACCAGGAACATTTTGAATTTGTACCGAATAACTCAGGTACGTTGGATTTTAATAAAGTTGCGTTTTATCCGAAAAGATACGATATGATCTTAAAATTTTATATTGATGTGGCAAAATAATGAAAATTTGAAGTAGCAAAATACAGTTGATAGTGGAATTGGTATCAAAAATTAAGGTTTTCTGTATCTTCCTTCAATTTTGGTCGCGGACGTTCATGCACGAGGGCCACGAAATGTTCGATTGGCGCTGCAAGCGTCAGTATCGGGGCAATTTCGTTACAATTTCCGGCAAAATTTCGTGGCCTTATAAGAATGGACTCCTCAAAAACGTTGTGCGAAAAACCGAAAAGTAAATGTTCTGTGGCCATCAGATTGGTCTGTTTGAATCGCAAAGCTTCTGCCTGACCGTTAGTAAAAACTCATTTACATAAATATTCAAATAGAAATATATTATGAAAATAGACGTCAGATAAAGACATTTTATAGAAATCCAAATATACAACCTCAATTATTTAAATGCCCGTTAGTGTAATTACTGTCTATTTGCCAGGTGGTAGAACCAATGTACCACCTGAACCAATGTAATGAAGTACCACCGCCACACCTATTTCTAGCGTGAAGCAGTTCTTGCGTTTCGGTGGAAGGGTGTGGTTGCCGGCTCACTTTTATATGAGGCGACCATCTCAGTCCTCAGAAGTAGCAACGCATCTGTGATAGACTTCATATAGAACCCCTATTCTATATGAAGTTGCTTACAGATGTCCATGGGCGGCAGTAACCACTTACCATCAGGTGGGCTGCTTGTTCGTTTGCTTCTTAATATTTATAAAAGAAAATCCTTAAGGGTGGAATATAAAAAAACACTTTTTAGTACAATCCTAATTATAAAATGTACTTATTTACGATCGTTGATGATTAGTCAAAAACAAGTTTTTTTACGAGAATTAGTTCTATTTTATAAAAATAAATAAATTGGAACCACCCAGTCGCAGTTCACTACCGCACCGCAGTACGCTTGCGTTTAGTGAAATATGCGTTTAGTAAATTTTGCAATATTAATTTTATTTTATTATCTGTATAAAATCATATATTTAAAATCAGTTTCGGGCAAAATTTGTGGTGGTCCCATTCCTGGTGAAAATATATATAGAATCCTACCTGAACTTGGTAAAAAAACATTGTTATATTTGAGGACTAGGTTAGAACGTCTCGTATACCTTTCTCTATCTTACCACACGCTTTGGATACATCAAGCGTAAATCACGTTTCTGATGCTTTCAAAACATTTGAATCCAACATAATGTATTCATGACTGAGATAATACAATGTATTCAAGCTTAGATGCCAGCGTATTCATAGCGGTGGACAAATAATAGTATGCCATTAGTATGCACATAGCAGAAGCAATATGCTTGCGTATTTAAACTTGCATGACTCATTCCAAGTTGCATCGGTTCGAAACTTGGACGATTTGCATACCGGGTGCAAGGTTGATGCCTAATGTAAGTTTGGGAGGACTGTACTTGCAACTTCAGCGGAGTTCAACAGTTCAAGCAAAATATGTTTAGTAGTTCTGACTTATGTTGACTTATAGCTAAAACTATGTTGACTTATAGTTTAACTTATTGTTATACTTGATGGGGCCATTATCTCCTCGATTTTGTTAAAAATTTTTGACCCAACTGGGTCAGAAGCAGGATGATATTTTTGAGGGTATCTATGTATGTTTGTATGTATCTTAGTATGCTTGTATGGCTTGAGAGATTGTGATATTTGATAGGTGCCTGTAAATAGGGAAAGGGTGGGGGGTATAGTTTCGTAAAATCCCCTCCTCTTCCCTCCCTTTATCCTATTTATAGGGGCCATTTTAATATATTTAGCCTATATCACTCTGCAAACAGAGACGATTCCAATGATATGTCAAATGTCACAATCCGTCAAGCCGTTTGGGCTGTAGCGCGTGCC